>OZ020507.1:127558827-127578827 GCA_963971375.1 Platycheirus rosarum
TATTGATATTGATATTGAGTGTTTCTAAAGTTTTTTTTTTACCAGGAATCATAATTACACTGACGTTTCATCATAATTTCGGTAAAATGAAGAAATAAGCTGAAGTTCTTTTGGCATTTTTGAAATTTGAAAAACAATTTTTTTTCAAACCGCCATATCTCGGTAACGAATTAGCACATAAACATGATTGAATATTCAAATGATCCCTGAACAACATCACAAAAGTTTCATTAAGTTCCGACGTTTGTTGACCTTAACCCAATGTCTTGTCGATTGATCTAGATACATACCTTTGTGAAATCAAATGTTTTGGTTAGCATAACTATCACGAGGACGTTTTCTTGCCACACCATTTTCCAAAATTCATCAACCGTTTCGTCAGTGGGACCTTGTGTTACAATGTATGCATTTGGTTTCAGCAGACTCTGTAATAAAATATTTACGTAAGCAAAAAAAAAATAAACAAATCTTTACATTATTTTTTTTAAGAATAAAGTTTCTTTATTGGAATTAAGAATGTTTGTATGTTGCTTATACTTGCAAGTCATAATGGCTGACAGTATTGAAAATCTAGAGATAGCAAATAATACATTTGCGCATTAATACAAACATCCGCCCAAGCGGATGATAAAATTGAAGACAATGTTGCCTTCTGCAACATTGCATATATTGCATCTTAAAATCGAATAATAATCTCTAATCTGGCAATAATAAACACAATATCTCTGTTACACATTGAACAACCATGATTTGATTGTTGACAGCTGGGTGTAGCATGACGATTTTCAAAAGAATAAATTTAGTCTTTGTATCGTAGCTCAGCGGACTGTAAAAAACCATTAAATAAAACACTATGTTTTAAGAGTGGAAAAATTATTCAAAAAAAATCACTATCACGCTTTATTGTCTTGACCTTCACAACTGCCTGCCTACTTAAGAGTGACTTTCGTTGTGCTTGTTCGCAGCTCTTCCATCGATAGTATGCAAATCTTCTGTACTGGCCTGGTAGGTTAATTGGCTGCTGTCTGAATAACCACGCTCCGTACTAGTCCATCCTTGCTCGGTATGAGTCTCAGTATTCGCCCTATCGCCCATGCTGATGGTGTAAAGTTTTCACTTTTTTTTTCTTTCTTTCTTATAAAGTAGATAGGTTCATATAAAGTAGATAGGTATTCTTCCTTCCATCTCACCCAAAAGTGCGAAAGCATTGCCTTTCGCTCCCTCTATAGTTTAATGCCTTTCGTATTTGGTTATTCAGCAGTTGCAAATGGTAGTGGCAACACAAAGGTTCACCTACCAAAATTGTCCTTGCGTTAGCGCCTGCAGGTCATTTGGATTATCACTTAGTGGATGCAGTGGCCGTGAATTTTGAGCAATGTCAAAACATGCTCATATACTAGCACCTTCCCTCCTGCTATTCTTATCAAGTGGTATTTCATAGACTTAACCACTGCTTCGTATATGATACCTTGATGTGGCGCAGCAGGAGCCATAAATTTCCATTCTATACATTTGAAACTCAAGTGTTCAAAGGTATCCTTCATAAGCCATCGTTCTTTTTCCTTCAGTAACTCTTTCGCTGCACCAACAAAGGCTGTCCCATTGTCGATATATAGCCTTTCACACCTTCCCCCTCTCACTATTAATCTATCGTAACAAGCAGTAAATGCAACAGATCTAAGGTTTGATACCAAATCAATGTGGATCACTCTGGTTTTGAGACAAAAAAGACGGAAACCCATAATGTCTGTCTTATTATTTGCTCACCTGTTCTATCGATTATTTTAATTTCAAATAGAACCGCATAATGGACCCCCGTGTGCAGAAAGGCTTTCCCCGGTGTAACTCTTTTCGATGGTAGATCAGCCATCAATTGCATTTCAAATCGATGATTATGTCTCACGCAAACTAAACATTTATGAATATAATTTTGCAGCTCCCTTCGTACCTTCGGTATCCAAAATTTCTGTCGTATAACCTGCATCATTACCTGTACAGCGCCGTATTTAGTTTTCCTGTGGGCACTGTCCATAATAAGCCATGACAGCCTTGATCCATTTGGTATGATCGCTGGATGCTTTCTCTCGTATTCCATCTCTGTTCTTTCCAACCTTCCTTCCACTCTAAGAATCTTTTTAGTGTCCAAAATTGGTTTTAATGATTCTATTCTGCTCTTGTCAGGTAAGCACCTTCTCTTCTCGATACAGTCGAGTTCATTCCCAAAATATATCTCTTGCTGTTTCCGTAGTAAATAATCAAAAGCTTCCATCTTCTCTTGAGAAGAAGGTTGATTAACTAAACCTTCTCTGCCTTCGTCCCAATAACTCAGCTGCGGCAAGTTCCGATCATGGAATTGCGACCGTCTTCAGCGGAGCAACACGCGTTTTTGATGTCAATAATTCTGCATTAATCCTTCCATCGGAACTTATAGTTCTGATATAAATCACAGCCCCATTTGCTCTTTCGGACGCATCCGAAAATCCATGTACCTCCTTCCTTGTACCTTCCGATGTACCGCTACCCATCCTTCTGTCGATTCTTACATTTTTATAGGAACGTTATCTCTTTCCAAAAGTCTTTCCATCTTCTTTCGATTCCTTCCGGTAGTGTTTCATCCCAGTCGACGCCAAAACACCATATGTATTGGATGAGAATCTTTCCAACAAACGTTAAGGGAGCTATGAATTTATTAAGATCATAAAGTTGAGCTATGCAGCTTACGATTTTTCTTTTTGTCAAGTATTGATGCCTTCTCATCATCCCAAAACAAGATTGACTCCTGCTCCTCATAATTCATGTTCTTTAACAGTGCTTTGAGGTTAGATTTCCATTTTCTAAACTCAAACCCTGCACTTTTCAATACATCATTGACTTCTTTCGATAATTCCATCTCATTCGCTTCGGAATCCGCACCAGTGGTGCAATCGTCCATATAAAAGTCTTCCCTTATGGCTTTTACCGCTTTCGGAAAGTCCTTCTCTTTTTCTTTCGCATATTGCATTAACGCCCGTACAGCACTGTAAGCTGTAGGTCCCACTGTTCTTCCGCCACCTTCACCATCCGAAACATCATCTTTATGTTTGCACTGAATGCGAAACGGTACCTTCTGAGACGTAATAAGATTTCTTTTAAATCCTTCTGTAATTTTTCTCCTAGCATTTGTACTTCATTGAGTGAAACTCCCTTCATTGTTTTTGCAGCTGGCATCAAACACGACTCTAAATTTCTTCGTCACACAATGATGAGGTATGTGATAAATTATCTTTCCGTTGCCCGTACTAGTTACTTGCATCATGTGGCCCATTTCTTCATATTCTCTCATGAACTTAATGTATTTCTCTTTCAGACTTACCTCACCTTCCAATTTTCTTTCCAAAGCAAAAAAAAGCGTTTAGCTATAAGTTCTGAGCTTCGAATATCTTTCGCTGATTCCTTTAAAGGAATCGTTACAATAAACCTTCCATTGTTATCACGCGTAAATGTATTCATAAAATTCTGTTCCACTTGCTCTTGTTCTTTTGTCCTCCACTGTGATGACTCAACGTCATCCAATTGTCATAGCCGCTTGAGTGATTCATGCAGTTGGTTGTTGTCCATGCACACAACAATGTAAACAATGTTGATTGATCTTCTCATTTATATAACATTCATATTCGCCAAGCATGATCTTTCCAAAAGTTGTATCTATGCACAATGTTCTATTGGGCTGACATCCCAATACAGAAACAAATGATCTAGCAACAAATTTGCATCCAAATAATATGTCTATAGGACCTGCCTTCCAATATTCAGGATCGGCCAATGGCCGACCTGAAATATCCATCGTTGACAATGCCAAATTGTGTGTAGGCACAATTGGCTGCCATTTGCTTCCTTCTGGTAGCACATAAAATTCTTGGTATATCGAGTCTAACGAATCAAACCATGGTCTAATCTTCAGTATTGCCTTGTACTTTACGTGAAAGGGCTCACCCTCCACCCAACACAACCTTCGCATTTCCTGGATCTTTGGTAGTGCCAGTTGCCTATGTAGTTGGCTCATTAGATAAGGTTTTGCACCTGTATCCAAAAGTGCCCGTAGGTCGGACCGTAGGTCTTACCATATATTTCACTTTTTACTTGTGCCGTTGGCATAACAGCGAAACCTTCACTTCTATTAACATTAAAAGACGTAAAATAATTTTATTTTTTATTTTTATTGGTTAAAATATCCTTGGATGTCTTCCTTTTGAAATCGTTCCATGATGGCCTACCATCTGGATCCGATTCCACCTCCATTCTTCCCTTCTCCATTCCTTGTTTCGACCTTCCACCTTCTCGCCGAGGACGTTTATTCAATCCATCTTTCAATCCGCCTTCCTCTTGCTGAGGGCTTGTGTTCCGCCGCACCGATTCTTTCCATGGTCTTGGATATTCATGACCGTCCCTTCCGCCTTCCTTATCTATTTCATGGGGCAGAGCACACTGTTGTGGTATGGCTTGTTAGGACACCGATAACTCGGCCCTTGAAAGCAATCTTTCGTGATGTGTCCAGTTTTTAAGCAGTTTGGACACAGTTGCATTTCCCTCACAAAATCCTGCCTTGCTCTGAGATTGAGCACCATGAATTCCGGGTAAGACCATACCGTATGTTCCATTGATTTGCACAAGTGACATTGTCTTTTCTTGGCCTCTATACCTTCTCTTGGTCGAATAGTGCGGCTCGACGAGGCCATACCTCCATACCTTCTTCCGTTGGAATATGGCTGCTGTGATGGGTGGTCCCTCCTTCTATTATCCATGGAACTTGCCAGCGCTTCAGCTTGCTTGTCCAAGAAATGACACAGCTCCTTTGCAGTTGGTTTTTCCGTCGTTCGGTACTCTTCCCACTTGCAGGCCGTTTCCTGATCAAGCTTTTCGTGAACGACATGCACAATAATCATATCCCAATAATCGGAAGGGAGCCCCTGCGCGGCCAATTGTCTCAATGTTTCGTGGCACACGTTGAACATTCTCTGCAGACTGTCCGCCTTCGGTTGTCCTTTCAGTGGCCGCAGAGAGAAGAACTTCCTTAGAAGCTCCCTACAAGTAGCGTACTTCTTATTGTATATCTGGCACAAACGCTTTCACGCCTCATAGTAATTGTGTTCTGCCAACTGCCATTCACCAAGGTCTCTCATTGTCTTCCCAGTTATCGATGCCTTCAGATACGAAAATGTGTAGGACGAAGATATCTTGTCATTTTCATGTACGGCTGCTACAAACAAGTCGTGGAAGCCCTGCCACTTAGTGAAGCTTCCATTGAAGTTTCCCCACGTTTTCTCTACTTTGTGTTGGGCAAACGGGAGATTCACCTGCACAGCGATAGATGGGCATTCTCTTCCTGCCAAGATCACCGTTAACTCCTTCGTTCTTCTCTTCATTGCTGCTGTTGCTGCGAAAAATTCGTTCTCCGCCTCCGCGGTCTTTCGTTCAACCTCCATCCTGAGAAGGAGGTCATCTTTCCTCGCGATTCCTTCCTCATAAACTTGAAGTTGCTTCCAAGCTTCGGCTAATGCCTCCATCCGGACCTCAAGAATTTCAATGGAGGCCTCTTGGAACTCCTCTGCCTCCGTGAAGGCTCGCATCCTGCTTATGACGTTGATTGCCTTCTCACATTTACCCTTCTGGCTAGCCATCCCTTCGTCATCTTTCGTCCCTGCGGTCTTTCGTTGTGCACTTGACCCTTCCTTCGTTCGTGCTTTCCTGCTCATTTTATTCTCTCGTTATCTACCCAAAAAAGATAAAAAATCAACCAGTATGTTGTCATGACTTTTATCTGAATAAATATAATAAACGTTGCAGAGCAGAAGGTACTTACAAAATATATTTCCCGTTCTGCTAATAAATATAAAAATCATTAATAATACACATTAAGTACTTATGGATTTGTTTCCCTTTATGTGCATATAAAAATATATAAACGCTGCAGAAGTTACTAAGAAAATATGTTTCCCGTTCTGCTAATAAAAGTGATAAGTACACATTAGGTACTTATGGATTTGTTTCATTTATGTGCATACAAAAATATATATAATAATGGTCACTCCTACAATTGTACTTTGAGTGCCTCCTGCCCAGTTCACCACCTCTTTTTCTTATTGTAGTAGTCGGCATTCTTTTATACTGTATTTCACTAACATAACACACTAAAGTGCGCGAATTTGAATAAACTAAGTTAATAGCTAACCACAAATTTAAAAATATCGCCACAATAACCAGTGAATAATTAAAAATAGTGATTAAAAAATTTATAAAAAAATCCCATAGAATCAATTCCATATCTTTCCTAGACAAAAACAATGTCAACACGTTCCAAAGCACAGCAACTAGCTGCTCTCTTAGCACCACCAAAATGAAACATCGATTCTCCAGCAGCAACGGCTCCGAAACGGAATAAATCAAAAACAACGCAGCCACAAATACCCCTTTCTTCACCAACACAATCGCGTATCAATTATCCAGGAGTAACGGCCCTTAAAGCGAATAAATTCAGCGGAGCTGTTGAATTTTATCTCACGCTCGCTGCACTTGAAGAGCGTTTAAATAAACATGCTCACATGATCAACGATCGCATTACAAATGAGCTCTCCAAAATACGATGTGAACTCTTCGAAAGACTACAGCAAACTGAACAAAACTGGTCTCACAAGTAAGCAAAGTAACAATATTTTGCCAAATATTATTTTCAAATATGCTTTCATTTGTGATATGTTCCGTCGCTTCAAGCAACTTCTCATACTTCTGCCATGTACACAACTACAATGCATGCGAGTGCAAGCGCAGCTAACGACACCAGGGAGTTCACTGGCAGTAGCATGAATACGAATTTGTACAATATGATCCGAATTTTACAGGCTCAAAATAATGGATTAAAGATATGTCATTTAAACGCGCAAAGTTTGACCAATAAATTAGGGGAGTTTAGATACTAGTTCGTGGAGTCCAAAATAGATATCGTTTCTGTGTCTGAAACCTGGTTTCAGCCACATATATGTGACGATTTCTATAGTTTGGAAGGTTTCAAGCTCTTTCGAGCCGATAGAAAGTTCACTTCTGGTGGTGGCACCGCCCTGTATGTGCGTGAGGGGTAATGCTTTACACACAGCTTTTGGCACCTGGTTTCTCCAAGTATGATTTGATTTTTGTAAGTTTGGATATAGCTTGTCGGGTTGATCAAGTTTTCAATATCGAGACTATGCCAATTTAAACACATCCGAATTATTACGCGACCTTAGCTGCATAGACTGGAACTCAATATACCTCATGCAAAATGTAAATGAACAAATTAGTTTTTTACGGCATAACGTCATCCACTTTTTGATATTCTTGTTCTTTTAAAAACTCGTCTTATTAAGCATACGTCTCCACCTTAGCTGAATGGCGACATCTGTGCTCTAATGTTGAAACGAGATGCCGCTTACAGTCAATGGAGGCGGTTAAAATTGGAGTACTTCCATAAATCTTATTGCAGACTTCGCAATCAAGTCATCGTAATGATCAGGACAGAAAAAAGGCTTTATTATGAACACAAAGTTGGTCCACTAATTTCTGGAAATAAATTATGGAAAAACCTGCGTGAAATTGGTATTGGGAAGCAATCTACGAAGTTTGCTGATGACATCGATTGTGACGCTCGCAACAAAAAGTTCACCTCCACGCCACAATCCTTTGATGTTGTTACACCTATTGATTCCCCTATTGAAGAGGAATCAACAGGTGTCAACTGTTCGCTAAGCTTTATAAGAACACGAGAGGAAGACAAAGTTGAGGCAATAATATCAATTAAATCGAATTCTACTGGCCTCGACCTAATGGAAACTAAATTCGTTAAGTTATTGTTTCCTCATATACTGCACTTCATAACTCACATATTCAATAGTATTTTAACCACATCCAAATTTCCCTCAGAATGGAAGAAGGCTAAAATTATTCCCGTTCCTAAAAAAGCAAACGGGTATTGGTCCGTTTGCTTTTTTGGGGCCAACGCTATTCTCCCGTTTCTCTCAAAGGTGTTTGAAAAAACCATTATGAAGCAGATACGAAAATATCTATCGATCAACAACCTGCTAACTTCCTGTCAGTCTAAGCGCAGCTGCAAATCTGCCTTACTTTTTGTTACTGACAAAATAAGAACCGCAATGGTCAGTGATCACATTACACTTCTTACGCTTTAAGACTTTTCAAAGGCTTTTGACACTGTTAACCATTCAATTCTATGTAAAAAACTGCGGTATTTCTTTAAGTTTTCTTTAGAGCCTGTAAGTTGATTTGTTCGTACCTTAGCGGAAGTCAACAACGGGTGGTGGCTAATGGTCAATCATCAACCTTTCTCAATCTTTTAACTGGAGTTCCACAGGGATCCATCCTTGGCCCAATTATCTTCTCGCTTTACATAAATGAGCTTCCAAAAGTTGTTAAACACTGTCTGATTCATCTTTACGCTGATGATGTGCAGCCCCTGATAAGTCGACCTTTCGGGGAGAAGAATGATGCCGTTTCATTAATGAATGAGGACCTTCTTTTCATTTCACGTTGGTCTAAAAAAACCATCTTTGCCTAAATCCTGTTAAACCAACAGCCCTTCCCATCTATCGCAAAATCTTTGATTTATCAGTCTTAAGTCCACTGAATCTTGAAAACGAAGCAATCGAATATATTAGCAGTGCTAGAAACCTTGGAATGGTTTTCAATCGTTCCCTCACGTGGAACGACCATCTAATTAAAGCAATTGGTAAAGTCTATGGTAGTCTCCGTGTTCTCCAAGTCACTCGAAGTTTCGTCCCTTCAAAAACCAAACTTCTTCTTGCCAAAACGCTTTTACTACCTATTGTGTTATATTGATGTGAAATCTTTTACAACTTGGATTCAGCCACTAGCCGCAAATTAAATGTCGCATATAACAACATTGCCTTTTATGTCTATAATCTACGTCACTATGATCACGTTTCCTCCTTTGCTGTTCTCATTTTTGGCTGTAGCCTCGACAATTTATCAAATTTTTGCTCACTTAGCTATCTACATGAAATCATTCAAACAAAACAGCCGGATTACTTACACCGTAAGCTGAATTTCCTTCATTCAACAAGGTCATTTGCTCTTATACTACCTCGATACAATTTTCTCATTACTGAGCGTCAATTCTTCGTCCATGTTATTCGCCTTTGGAACTCCCTGCCCATAAGTATGAGAAGTTTAGGAAGCACAAGAAGATTTAAATGTTTACTTTTCAACTACTTGGCAAATCATTGATAAAATCTATTTATTTATTTTTATTATTTTTTTTTCTCTCCTTTTTATTTCTTTTTTTTTTTGCTTTTTTGCTTCTTTTTTCTCTTTTAATAAATTAATATGTAAATAGATTTACCAACTATATAAATTCAAAGTTCTGTAATTGATTTAAAGGCTTTCAACAATTTATAGGACTCTTGTCCTACTTTGTAAGCGATTTTGAAATAAATAAATAAAAAAAAAAATAACACAAAAATATTACTCTCACCTTCTATTTGCACTAAAGAAATAAAACCGAAGATTAAAACAAACAACTTTTATATATAAATTTAGAAATTCTTGTATTCAATTGTATTAAATTCCAATGTCGCGACTAGAATGGGTTGAGTTACACCCATGAAAGCACAGCTGCATACGCTGCCGACTTGGGTGGAGAAATTGTCTTTCGTGCATTGTTCATAGTTAGATATGGTATATAATAGGACATATACGACTATACGTATCTTTGTTTTTCTGTTGTCGAATGTAATTTGGAGTGGTGGTTGTTTTTTTCGGCTTGTGCACATTCGTAGTAAATGATCATGAGATATACATGAAAATAATAGGGGAACCTTCCAGATTATTCTTTTCGGTGCTGAAGAAATTATTCTCTTTGCCACGTAGGCAAACGAATCTTTCGTGAAGAGGAGAAAGAGTTTTTTCATGTTTGCATAGAGGTGCATAATATATGTATCTACATTAGTTCTTGTTTGCACATTGTTCGCAGAACAAGCACATTCTTTCGATAAGTTTTTGTTATTTATACATAAGCATCGAACGCAGAGTGGGGACCTGCGGCTTGCCTTACCTCCACGTGGTGGTCCCCGGGCAATGATTTGTGTATATTTTTGTACAGAAATTAGCAAAAATTGCAAGCACTTCCTAAGGGTTGGCGAGGGGCTAGTAACCTCTCCCGTAAAAAAATATTACTCAGAACCCGACAACAAGCCTCGGAAATATACTGATTTCTCAATGACGAACCAAGCAACGGCAACGGCTAAACGATTTAAGAATTTTCTCATGGAACGTCAGAACGCTCTATAGAGCTCGAGCTGCACAACAGCTAGCTGATGTTTTGGCCATGTATAAAGCTGACATAACAGCACTTCAGGAAGTGAGATGGCCAGGGAATGGTGTTTTGCAGAAAAAAGAATACCACATATATTTTAGCGGTCACTCAAAACACCATGTGCTCGGGGTAGGCTTCCTAGTCAGCCAAAAAATTAAGCCTATCGTCATCGGCTTTAACGCAATAAATGAAAGGCTATGCACCCTTCGCGTGCGAGGCAAATTCAATAACATCAGCCTCATAAACGTTTACGCACCTACTGAGGAGTCCGAAGAAGAAGAAAAAGATTCCTACTACAAACTTGTAGAGAGGAACCTCAATGCCTGCCCAAGGTATGACGTTAAAATCATCCTTGGTGACTTCAACGCAAAATTAGGTAGGGAGCCAGTATTCAGGCAGTACATAGGATCCCATAGTTTGCATGAGAACACTAATGACAACGGACTACGAGTCATAGAATTGGCAGCATCAACAAAATTGGTCGTTGCGAGTACCAGCCTCCCGCGTAAGGTTATCCACAAAGTCACTTGGGTATCGGCTGATGGAGTCACTCGTAACCAAATTGACCACGTGTTGATAGATCACCGCCACTACTCGAGCTTGAGGACGATACGAACGTATCGAGGTGCCAACATCGACTCGGACCACTATCTCGTTGGTATGGTGTTCCGAGGGCGGATTGCTATGCGAAGAAGTATTGCAGTATCGCTGGTCAGGCTCGAATCAACACGGTTGCCCTACGTGATGAATGCAAAAGCAACCAATACAGTCGCGCACTAAGGCTCGCCCTTGGAGAGCTCGATGAGGGAAGAGTAAGTCCTGGGGACAGAATGCCGGGCGTAGAGGAAAAATGGTCACGTCTTAAGAACAAAGTCATTAGTACAGCTGATACCATCTTAGGCAGTAGTCGCAGAGATCGGAGCGACTGGTTTGATGATGAATGCAAACTAGCGTCTGAACGAAAGAATGTTGCATACCGAGCAATGCAACAGTCTCATAGAACGCGGGCACGCGAAGATGAATATAAAGAGCTCAGAAGAATAGAAAAAAGACTTCACAGACGAAAAAAGGCAGCCTGTGAAAAAAACATTGTTCGTGAAATGGAAAGAAATAGAGAGCGAGGTCCGCACCAGGCGCGGAAGTTCTTCTAATCCGTCAGAAGCATGTCGCAATACACACCACGCTGTACATATTGTAAAGATGGAGAGGGTAATCTGATCACCGATCCTGAAGGCATTCTGGAGCGATGGGAAGTGTACTTTAATGAACTGCTGAACGGTCAGCTCACGGAAGAAATGGAGACTCCAACATTTCAAGAAGAAGATCTCATGCTGCAGCCACCAAGCATTGAGGAGATAAAACAGGCGATTAATCGGCTCAAAAATAATAAGGCCTCAGGAGACGATGGTATACCTGCCGAGCTGATCAAACATGGAGGGCCAACATTACATCAAGCAATTCATTAAATCATAGTACGCGTATGGGAACACGAAGAGATGATAGAAGACTGGCGAAAAGGCATCATATGTCCCATACATAAGAAGGGAGATATCACAAAATGCAGCAACTATAGGGGTATAACATTGTTGAGTAGATTCTATAAGATATTTTCCTCTATCCTGCAAGAACGGATAGCCCCATTCGCTAATACCATAATCGGCAAATATCAATGTGGTTTTATACCAGGCAAATCAACAATTGATCAGATCTTTACCCTAAGGCAGGTGATGGAAAAAAGTCTGGAATTTAATATACCAACATACCATCTTTTTATAGACTTTAAAGCCGCCTACGATATCATAGCCAGGGTAGAATTTTATAAGGCCATGGGAGAATTTGGCATTCCAAATAAATTGACACGACTATGTAGGCTGACCATGACCAACATCACAAGCCAAGTAAAAGTAGCCGGTTTGCTATCCAGACCAATCAACATCTTTAATGGACTCCGGCAAGGGGATGGTCTGGCTTGGATCCTCTTCAACCTGGCGTTGGAGAAAGCAATCCGTGACTCTGGCACGTCAACAAGAAAGACTATCGTCACCAAGTCCAGCCAGATACTAGCTTACTTAACCAACAAGCTGTACAGGACTCCTTTACCCAGGTCAAGCAAGCGGCAAAATACCTGGGGCTGCACATATATAAAGGGAAGACTAAGTACATGGCGGCAACGTCTGCGAGAAATGTTGGTACAACCATCAGGGTAGCGGAGCACGAACTTGAAGTAGTGCAGTCCTTTAACTATCTTGGGTCAAAAGTAGCAGCCAATAACAATATGGAGGAAGAAATACGCGGGCGGCTGCTGAAATCCAACAAAACCTACTATAGTCTGTCAAGGCTCTTTAAATCCAGAAACCTTACCATAAAAAAAAAACTGCTGCTGTACAAGACTATGGTCTTACCAGTACTCACATACGGATCCGAGACTTGGGTGCTTACAAAAAGGCACTCTGATCTCTTATCCGCGTTCGAGAGAAAAGTCTTACGGAGAATTGTTGGCCCCGTGTGTGAGGAAGGACGATTCCGGAGAAGATACAATCATGAATTGTATGAAATCTATCTCGAAGTAGATGTTGTTGAAAAAATAAAGCTCGGTAGACTCCGGTGGGCTGGACACCTAGCTCGCATGAGCGAAGAGGAAACAACTCAGAAAGTCTTTTGCGGTGTTTTTTATGGTAGAAGACAACGTGGCGGGCCTTGTTTACGTTGGAAGGATGGCGTAGACCAGGACGCCCGAAGCCTTGGGGTGCGAAATTGGATGGCGTCGGCCAGCAATCGGGATGTATGAAAATTTGTTGAAGGAGGCCCGGACCGGATCCCGGTTGTTGCGCCGATGATGATGATGATGATGATCGAACGCAGAGTCACAAATACTCATGCGATTCGATACAGTCTTCATTCACCGTTCAATAAAAACGTTTCATTTTAAACTTAACGAAAAAATGTAACTGGCAACGAGGATGGGACCTGAGTAAACTGTATACCTGTTATGAATATAAAGAAAAGAAATTTCACTTCTTGAAGTTCAAGTGTAAGCCGTTAAGAAGAAAAAATATACATCTCAAAGTGCAATTGTATCTTTTAAGAAAAGTTAAGAGGTACAGATCCTTTAAACAGAACATAAAATAATAAAATATTTAATTTACGAGATGAATCTTAACGTATGTACTATTGAAGAGCTTCATTTTAAGCTTGGTGAAATATTAAGTTCTATCAACTCTAAATATAACATTGAAGTAGTTAAATATGAATATGTTACACCTACGAAAAATTCGAAATTAATATTTAGTATATACACAAATTAATTACCAATGACCTTTTTTATTGAAAAAAATATTAAAAAGTATTTAATGAAATATATATGACTTAAAAATAATTTTGACAATACAAACAGAAGAAATAATAATCAAAATAATATTAATTTTAATTCATTGAATTATAGAACAAAGAGAAATAACAATTTTAATAATATTAACTACAACTCTAGGAATTATAGAACAAATAGAAATAGTATTTTAAATAACAATAATTATAACTCTTGGAACAATAGACCAAACATAAATAATTTAAATAAAATAATTATAATAAGGGAATTATAAGGTAAATAGAAAAAATAGTTCAAATAATAATATATAATTCGTGAAATTATAGATTAAATAGGAATAATATGAGATTTTAGGTTTTTATTTTCGCGGACGATATTCATATTAGATAAAGTTTTTATTTTCGGAACTTACCGCGTTATAAGAAATATTTTCTTATTTATTTCTACCCGACGTTTCGAAGAAGTTTCATACTTCGTGGTCACGGGATGAGACTGACGTTTGATTGCTGTTGTTTAAGTTATTGGTTTTTAGCTCTCGCTCTCAAGTAGTACCGGTGCGTAGATGTTGATGCACTTGGATTGCTTGTGGGTGGTGGTGGTGTACTCGTTCTAGGTTGTTGTTGCGTTGAGTCGATGTATTTTTGGACACATGCAAAGCTCACGACATCGGCTATAGGTTTTTTGATTTGCTTTACTATGGTTTTGCTTATGAGAGGATCCCACGTTGGCGATAATTTAAAGCTAGAATCTCTATTGAAATTTGTATGTTTCTTAATTTCAATTGCTTCTCTGACGATTCTTGGTACATAAAATCTTTCATTTGCGATTGATCTAGCTTGATCAAAACGTATAAAGTGATCTTCGTTGTAGGCCAGATGTTCACATATTGCCGATTTTGTGACAGCGTTGTTTTGGATAGCTTTGATATGTTCGTTTAAACGTGTTTTAATACCTCTTTTCGTTTCACCAATATAAAAAGATCCACAGCTACAGGGAACAGAGTATACACCAGGATTTTGTAGTGGAATTTTGTCCTTAGGCGATCTTAAAAATTGACGAACCTTAGTTGGCGGTTTAAAGATGGTTTTAACATTATATTTTTGTAAGATTCGCCCAATTCCATCCGTTATGCCTTTGATATAGGGTAAAAAGGCCCTTTTATCAAATGCTGGAGGAAGCGAATGTTTCTGTGAGCTGGGTTTGGGTTTCCAGGTTCTCTGTTTGGAGTTGTAGCCATTCTTTTTAAGTGCAATGTCTATATACTTCAACTCTTGCTTGAGGTGTTCGGGGTCACAAATTTTGTGAGCACGGTTCACAAGAGCCCATACAACCGATGTCAAGTTGGCTGGGTGATGATGTGATGTAGCATGTAAATATCTGTCCGTATGAGTGTCTTTCCGGAACACCGTGTGTGATATATGCCTTACATCAGGATATTTCTTATACAATGGGAAATATTATTTACAAATTGATGGTGTTGCAATGGGTTCACCTGTTGCACCAATAATTGCAGACATATGGATGCAACATTTTGAGGAATTGGCATTAGGAACATCCTTAACGAAACCAACAATTTGGGTAAGGTACGTGGATGACACGTTCTGCGTACTCAAAGAGAATCAGGTAGAAAGTTTTCTGATTCATCTTAATTCCATCCACGAAAAAGTTAAATTTACAATGGAAAGAGAACAAGAAAACTCTTTGGCTTTCCTAGACGTTAAAGTCATAAGAAAGCAAGATGGTTCGATCGGCCACACGGTGTTCCGGAAAGACACTCATACGGACAGATATTTACATGCTACATCACATCATCACCCAGCCAACTTGACATCGGTTGTATCGGCTCTTGTGAACCGTGCTCACAAAATTTGTGACCCCGAACACCTCAAGCAAGAGTTGAAGTATATAGACATTGCACTTAAAAAGAATGGCTACAACTCCAAACAGAGAACCTGGAAACCCAAACCCAGCTCACAGAAACATTCGCTTCCTCCAGCATTTGATAAAAGGGCCTTTTTACCCTATATCAAAGGCATAACGGATGGAATTGGGCGAATCTTACAAAAATATGATGTTAAAACCATCTTTAAACCGCCAACTAAGGTTCGTCAATTTTTAAGATCGCCTAAGGACAAAATTCCACTACAAAATCCTGGTGTATACTCTGTTCCCTGTAGCTGTGGATCTTTTTATATTGGTGAAACGAAAAGAGGTATTAAAACACGTTTAAACGAACATATCAAAGCTATCCAAAACAACGCTGTCACAAAATCGGCAATATGTGAACATCTGGCCTACAACGAAGATCACTTTATACGTTTTGATCAAGCTAGATCAATCGCAAATGAAAGATTTTATGTACCAAGAATCGTCAGAGAAGCAATTGAAATTAAGAAACATACAAATTTCAATAGAGATTCTAGCTTTAAATTATCGCCAACGTGGGATCCTCTCATAAGCAAAACCATAGTAAAGCAAATCAAAAAACCTATAGCCGATGTCGTAAGCTTTGCATGTGTCCAAAAATACATCGACTCAACGCAACAACAACCTAGAACGAGTACACCACCACCACCCACAAGCAATCCAAGTGCATCAACATCTACGCACCGGTACTACTTGAGAGCGAGAGCTAAAAACCAATAACTTAAACAACAGCAATCAAACGTCAGTCTCATCCCGTGACCACGAAGTATGAAACTTCTTCGAAACGTCGGGTAGAAATAAATAAGAAAATATTTCTTATAACGCGGTAAGTTCCGAAAATAAAAACTTTATCTAATATAAATAGGAATAATCCGAGTAATAATATTCAACATAGGAAAACAAGAATTTTAATAGTAATCAACCTGTTCCCATGGAAATTGATACTATAGAATTTGATAATTTTCAACAACGGCCTCAGGTGGTCGATTATCCGCATAGAGATATTTACAATTAATGAAACTCATTTTTACTTTAACTAAAAAAAAAATTGTTCGACCACTTTTTTTAAAAAGTCTATGAGAGGTACTATTATATAAACAAATTCGAAAAATTTATTCTTACTGAATGATGTATTGTTGTAAAATAGCACCCTGAAAGTTTTATAAAAATCGTTAGAGCCGTTTTCGCGAAAATCAAACTTTTTTTTAATGATTGTATGGCAGGTACCGTTATTTTTCGACCTAGATCAAAAATGAAAAAGATCTCACGAGATACTACCAAATATATACTAAATACCAAGTTTTAAGCAAATCCGCCTATCCGTTTAGGCTGTAAGGGTGCGAACAGTCAGACAGACAAACAGACGGACGTAATTTCCGGGCCCACTTTTTTCGACTTCTCTATCATCCTAATGTTATGTTTGATTGTTAGAATATTTTTTTGCACGAATACATAACTTGCCTTATAGTTCCTATAAACGCTAGTAAAAATTGCACGACTGGATCGCACTTACTTGTTCATAATGTGTGTTCACATCGTCGAATAAAATTTAAAAAAAAGTGTCAAAACCACAACACTTAATTGTTTTATTAAAAATAGAGTAACCATCCACACGTCTTGTATAATTAAGAACATATGAAAAAAGTATTTCGAAAATTGTAGGACGGATTTTGATAAGATCCTGTTTTTTTTTTTTTTTTTTTTTTGAAATTTTGGTATGCAGTTTTCTGGGGTTTTTTAATATACATGTGATTATAAAATTTAAAATATTTTTTTCACTTGTTTCAAAAATATTGATTTAAAAAAAAATCAAAGATTAATTTTAATTAGAAAAAAAAGTTATTCAAAATTTTGAGATGCAAAATCTTCGAAAGTATAAAATTTGGCAGAAATCCAAGAGCTGTTATCGAGAAATCTAAAAATTAAAAACCGTTGTATGAAAGCTAGCGTTAATAGACTTTACCCGTTAATTTGGTTCTGATCAAATGAGAGCCAATACCAAAAAAAAAAATCCAAAAATGTTCATCAAAATCGTTGGAGCCGATTTCGAAAAAAATAAGCTTTTCCTAAACGTTCATATGGCAGGTACCGTCATTTGTAGGCCTAAAAATAAAATTTCAATTTCCTCTCTTGAGAATGCCAAAAGAATCACTAACAACAAATTTGAATATAATAGCTTAAGCCGTTTAGGCTGCAGCTCGTTAAACATACCGACAGAGAGGCAGACAGATAGGCAGAGAGACAGACATTTTTTGCAACAAAAACTTGTTTAGACTTTTCTATGATCGTAATCTCATGTTTGATTGTTATCTTAAGTTTTTTTTTTATATTCACGAATTATAAACTCTAATGGCAAGTAAAAATGGGGAGTCATGATTGACATTCGTGAACTTAATGAAATCAGTATAGAGGACAAGTTCCCGATTCTAAATATGGAATCATTATTTAATAAATTCGGTCGTTCCCAATATTTTTCAACCTGTGATCTAGCCAAGGGATTTCACCAAATAATGATGAATAAAAATGACATTGAAAAGACAGTTTTCTCAGTGCGAATGGGTCACTTCGAGTAACTCTAATGCACCTTGCATTTAAAAAACTCTCTCGCTGTTTTTGAGCGAATGATGAATCACATCTTAGGTGAGTATGTCATTTAAATATGCGTTATTTATATGGACGAGGTTTTAATCTTTTCTACATCTCTAAGAGAACATTTTGAAAGCATACATACAGATATTCTGCAAACTAAATGAAAACAATTTGAAAATAAAGCTAGACAAGTGTTGGTTTTTGGCTAAACAAACTGAATTTATAGGTCATATACATAGATACGGCTGATGGAATTAAACCAAATCCTGCAAAAATAGTGCAATAATTAATGATAATGTACCGGATTTTAAGAAATTTATAATTCATTGCCAACCCTATGGTAAAATACCATAAGAAGGGTAGTAAAATAAATCTCAACGATGAAAACTTTATAAATGCGTTTAATAAATTCAAACAATTAATTACAACATACCCGATTTTTGTGACTACCGCTGCAAGAAATATTGCATTGGGAGCAGTTTTGAGTCAGAACGTTGAGACGCTAGTCGTACATTGAATAATCAGAAACAAAATGGCCATGTGTTAGAAAAACAGTTATTGGCAATCTGCTGGACATTTGGCAATTAAATATCTTAGACCATACTTATGTGGCAGAAAATTTCTGGGCAAAACGACCATCAATGAAGTAACTTTACTCACTTAAAGAGCCAAATGAAAGGCGGAAATGGAAGATAATGGTAGATAAATTTGAATTCGATGTCGAATAGCCTAAAGGGAAATACAATTAAATAGGAGATTGTTTGAGTCGAAGAAAACTTACATCTAAAATGTTTATTTGAAATCGGAAATGTTAACATAGAAACTGTATATAGTGATCAAGAACAATTAAATGATAATTTTTATATTAGATCGTAAGTAAATCCCGGAAACAAATTAGATTAATTTCAAATAAAATAAAGAACAGAACAGAACGGTGGGTGGGTGCTGTACACATCACCCGTGCACATCAATTGAGCTTATTTTACCTCGTACACATCAATTGTGCTTATTTTACGTCCCCGCGGTAACCACCGGGCACTGGTCTGTCCATCCGGACATTTCTGCTAAACTTATAAGCGCGAGTGTTGAACACAGAAAAAATAGCAACACTATAATGCTCTGATTTAATGACTGTTCTGATCGATTCGCAGAAGTCTTGCACAAATCCCTCAGAAAGATGACGTACGGCGGATGAGCCCAACCAATTGGACCAACGGTAATGTCAACAGTCAACGAAGCAGACACCCTAATGAGCTACTTCAACGTATTTGGAGATAATGGCATTGAGACAATTCAATGCAAGTCAGGGCATTGAAATAGAGATGGTGGCGAATGAACCCTTAATAGGCCAACGGCAGTGCTCATATCCCCGAAGTGGGTTGATGACTCCGGTTTCTCCAGTTCCTTTTGTCCAAGGAATCCAACAAAGGACCTGGCCCTCCAGGTTGGGGGTTGTGCGTGGGGTTAACAATGTCATTGAAAAATGTAAAAGTTGCGAAGCGACCAATAGCCTCGGAAAAGGACGGATTAACTGTTGACGACCGGGAAAAACGAATTAAGGACAACGACCTTCGGATCTGCACGTGGAATGTTAGAACTCTTGACAGATCACGTGCAGCCAAACAACTAGCGGAGGCCCTAGACTGCTACAGAGCAGGAATTACTGCCATCCAGGAAGTGCTATGGAATGGGCCGGGCAAAAGGAGGATGAAAAACTGTGACGTGTACTACTGTGATTGTGCAAGAAGACCACAGCGTTTATTTCGGTGCGGATTCGTTATAACCGGTAGACTTAGGCAAGAA
>OZ020507.1:127583827-127590472 GCA_963971375.1 Platycheirus rosarum
GTGGCCTTAACGGCGATATATCCCGTATGTTAATCATACAAAGGCAAAAACTCTCCCTGAGGCATATTCCGCATGTCTAGAAATTCAGAATTTGAATTTCCGGACTAATATACATTCCGCCATACATTCAAACTCAATTACCGCCCCTATAAACCAAATTTATAGAAATTCAAATCAGGAAACAAGACCTCACTTACCTCCTAAAAGACCGTCACAACTTCCTCCAGATAGAATTAATCGATATAACTGGAATTCTCCTCGAGAAAACACTTCTCCACCGAGACTTGGCCCGAAACCTGCAGTGAAGATGGAATTGGGTAGCTCAACTCAGTCACGACAAGTTAACTATATTAATCGACCTCGCTTCAATAACGCTTTTAAACAAAAAGCCAATTCAGACCGATTCCCTCAAAAACAACAGAGGTTTTATCACGCAGTGACCCAGGAAGAAACTGAAGATGATCCTTCTGCTTACGCGGAAGAAGCAATGGATAACGTCCAAGACCAAGTAAATTTTATGAAGGGCGGAAGTCTAGCGTACCATATCTAGACTTTGTAACGGGCGATGGAAGAAAACTTAAGTTCCTTGTTGATACTGGAGCTAATAAAAACTTTATCAGGCCTTCCATTGCTCAAAATCCTGTCCGCCTGTCTAAAACTTTCAAGGTACATTCTGCAGCAGGAAAGATCGAAATTGATAGAAAAATAAGTGGACCATTTTTTCAAGGAGTGGGTATTGACTCCATTATATCTTTCTTTATCTTGCCTGGCCTTTCATCTTTTGATGGAATTATTGGGGATGATACGCTCAAAGAGCTTGAGGCGGTCATTGACAGGAAGAATAATTTCCTCACAATTAAATCAAACATAAAAATTCCATTGAAAGAAAAAACATCACGAGAGGTAAATGTAGTCTTTAACGAAGATCTTTCCCACGAAATCAGAATGGGATTGCAGTCATTGGTCGACAGATATGACTCGCTCTTTGGACCAATTAATGTCAATGAAATAATTGACTCTTCAATTCAAGCTGAAATTAAAACAAGCACGCACGAACCCATATATACAAAGAGCTATCCATACCCATCTAGCCTAAGGGAAGTCGTTGAGGATGAAATAAACAAACTTCTCGACGAAGGAATTATAAGACCTTCAAGAAGCCCTTATAATTCTCCGATTTGGATTGTGCCAAAAAAACCAAGGCAAATGGGGAGAAACAATATAGAATGGTTATTGACTATAAAAGGCTGAACAGCGTGACAATATCCGATGCGTATCCTATACCGGATATTAATGCCACACTCGCTAGCCTAGGGAATGCTCGATATTTTACAATATATATAATAACATCCGATGGCGTACTACCAGACAAAAAGAAAATTGATGCGATCCAAAATATACAACCTGCCTTAAACCTGAAGGAAGTCAAATCATTCCTAGGACTCACGTCCTATTATAGGAAGTTTATTCGGGACTACGCAAAGGTTGCCAAACCCCTAACTAACCTCACAAGGGGAGAAAATGCACAAGTTAAGGCTAACCGATCAAGAAAAATCTCAATCAGATTGGATGAGTGTGCAATGAAGGCTTTTAATGAATTAAAACTACTTTTAACTTCTGCGGAAGTCCTGGCATTCCCAGATTTTAATAAGCCATTTATTCTCACTACTGACGCTTCAAATAAAGCAATTGGTGCAGTACTATCACAAGGGGAAGCAGGCAAAGAAAGACCCATAGCTTTCATTTCAAGATCTCTGAATGGTAGTGAAGAAAACTACGCAACGAATGAGAGAGAAATGTTAGCGATAGTCTGGGCCTTAGATAACCTTAGATCTTATCTTTACGGAGCCAAGAAAATCCGGATATTCACTGATCATCAACCTCTTACTTATGCTTTAGGTAACCGCAACTACAACGCAAAGCTAAAGCGTTGGAAAGCAAGGATAGAGGAATATAATTGCGAACTGATTTACAAACCCGGTAAATCAAATGTCGTAGCGGATGCGCTCTCGAGGCTCAGAATTGAAAATGGACACTCAAAGCTGAAATGGATTGTCAAGTGAATACATTGCAAACCGATTCCTCGACAGAATCTGCCACTGAAAAAGCCTCTTGCATAGAAGACAATTCTCAAACTGACACTGCCTTAGATCATTTCTCTTCTACAGGACTTGCTGATGATGAAGCGGTTTCGACGATATCTGCCAACGAAACAGTTCACAGTGCAGAACAGGACGCCACAGATTTGATTCCACACGTTGAGGCACCCCTTAATGTTTTTCGGAATCAAATAATAATTAATAAAGCGGATCAATTAGTTGATTCTCATGTGCAACCGCATCCTGGCTACTCACGGCACACCATTGCTGTTCCTTTTTTAGATAGGGAAGCCTTTACAAATATTCTGAAGGCAAGGTTACAACCCACGATCGTTAATGGCATTAAGATTCCAGAACTATGCATGGAATTATTACAGAGGGTCTATTTGGAAACATTTTCCAATTATAAAATCAGGCTGACCCAGAGATTAGTAGAGGATATCCGGGATGAGAATCAAGTATGGGATCTCATTAGTAGGGAACATAGGCGAGTACATAGGAATGCTCACGAAAACAAAGAACAACTGCTTGAAAAATATTACTTCCCGAAAATGAATAGCTTGATAACACGCTATGTGAAGTCCTGTGAAATATGCCTTTCCAATAAGTACTATAGACATCCGGCCAATCCAATGTTTCAGCCTACCCCAGTTCCATCCTATCCCTGTGAAATACTTCATATGGACATTATAGAAATCCAAGGGAAAAATTTATATCATGCATTGACAAATTCTCAAAATTTGCCAAATTGTTCCATATAAAGAATAAGTCTTCTTTCCATCTGAGGGACAAAGTGATAAAAGTCCTTCATTACTTCACTGTCCCAAGGATACTTGTGACTGACAATGAGAGAAGTTTTCTTAGTCCCATAATGGTTAATTTCTTTAAAATACTCGATATCCAAATGTACCAGACACCCGTTAACCGTAGTGAAGTCAATGGTCAGGTGGAGAGATTTCATTCAACTATTCTAGAAATCTATCGATGCTTAAAAGCCGAATATAAAGAGCTAAAACTAAGGGAACTTTTAAATATTTCTGTTGATCACTACAACAACACGATCCATTCTGTTACTCAAAGAAAACCATCCGATATGTTTTTCAATAGAAGTACCAGAGTTAACTTTCAGAATATGGAAAACTTTAGAATAAAAGTCAACCAAGAGCTGAGAGAAAAAATACGGCAAAAACAAAAAAATTCGAAATGCATGGTATAACAAAAAGAAGTCTGTACCTAAAAAATTCAAAAAAAGTGATATAGTTTTCACTTCTTGCAAGAAGATTCAGGGCAAACATAAGCCACTATATCGGAAGGAAGTTGTGGCCAAGGATAATAAAGTCACGATTATTACAGATGCCGGTCGCAAGCTGCATAAAACCCAAATCAGAAACATGTAAGAATTTCAATAGTTCATACAATTTTAACCAATAATAAAAATTACACAAAATGAATAAAAGCACATATTAAAAAAAAAAAAAAAAAAAAACAGCACGAAAAATTTAAATAAAAAAAAAGCACATAAAAATCGTTAAAAAATTAAGAAAGCACATCATGTTTTATATTCAAGAATATATTAATTCATATATCTCAAAAGTACAAATGAATGAATCTAAAAAAAAAAAAAAAAAAAAAAAGGAGGATGGTGACTTTGTCCATTTAACCTTTTTATACGAATTAAAAAAAAAAAAAAAAAAAAAAAAAAAAAAAAAAAATTACAATTTTTTTTAATAAATAATTTTCTTCCCTAGCATACATTAATTAATTAAACCTTTTTTATAATATTTTTTCCTTCCATTTAGCATTAATTAACATTTTTTTCAATACTTTTTAATATGATATATTCATTCCATTTAACATATTATAAGAGATATTATACTTTAGCTTGTAAACGCTTCATATTAGAAATAATGTACCCTAGACTATAAGATAATTATACAATACTTAAATCTAGTTAACCAAATTTGGAATACCTTTTTATATACGAAAAAAAGATTAATGCTACTGGCAGCGGCAGCCGTCGAAGGCCTCAACATTTTTTTTAACTTCAAACAAGTCCACGTAATTGACTTGGGGCATTTTGAGCAAATGCTTGGTAAACTCAGTGGTGTAATAGAAAACAACCTAAAGGACCAAGATCGCAAGCCGTTGATTGAGTTTCATCTAAAACAAGCAAAAGACCGCATCGAACTTCTAAAAGCTAAATCGTATCGCAAAACGAGATCTATTAATTGGATTGGAAGTGCCTGGAAGTGGATAGCAGGCAACCCAGATGCAGCAGATTGGGACAAAATCCTTCAAGAGGAAGAACAGATCGTCTGCAATAACAATCAGCAGTATAAGATCAACAACAAGCTTTTCGGCATCACCCAAGAGATAACCGACACGATTAATGTCATTTTAAATCGGGTAAACAACGGAATAAGGGACACAATTTCAGAAAAATTAAGCAAGACATCCTTAACGAAATCTTAGTCGTGAAGGGGGAAATAAACGAGATTGTGCGAGCATGCCAGATGGCCAAAAATGGGTTGATCAACACTAATCTTTTAGACAAAGAAGAAATTGCCAGGCTTGTCAATGAAATCGAAACCCTACCGTATTCCAATGAGATTGAAGCTATTGATAATGGGACACCAGCTGTTTTTACCAACGAGACCATGTTACTTTACGTCTTGGTCAATGCCGAAAGCAAAGAAGGACGAATTCAATCTATTACGAACACGAGCATCAATCAGAGAAAACAAGCAAATTGATTTAAACTTCGACAGAATGCTAGTTAACTACCAGAAGACCTACGGCATAGTTGGACACTGAAGAGATAAAGAATAAAACCCGTTAAATCGAAATCGTTTAGTTTTGTTTCTTATAAGTAAGTCGAACAGTTGGGCTGGCCCTAATGGGGCCAGCGTTCGCGTGTTTTTTGTATAAGTCCCCTTCTGGGACGCATTTATTAAAAGTAATGATAATAATAATAATAATAATAATAATAATAATAATAATAATAATTAATAATAATAATAATAATAATAATAATAATAATAATAAATAATAATATAATAATAATAATAATAATAATAATAACTAATAATAATAATAATAATAATAATAATAATAATAATAATAATAATAATAATAATAATAATAATAATAATAATAATAATAATAATAATAATAAATAATAATAATAATAATAATAATAATAATAATAATAATAATAATAATAATAATAATAATAATAATAATAATAATAATAATAATAATAATAATAATAATAATAATAATAATAAATAATAATAATAATAATAATAATAATAATAATAATAATAATAATAATAATAATAATAATAATAATAATAATAATAATAATATAATAATAATAATAATAATAATAATAATAATAATAATAATAATAATAATAATAATAATAATAATAATAATAATAATAATAATAATAATAATAATAATAATAATATAATAATAATAATAATAATAATAATATAATAATAATAATAATAATAATAATAATAATAAATAATAATAATAATAATAATAATAATAATAATAATAATAATAATAATAATAATAATAATAATAATAATAATAATAATAATAATATTAATAATAATAATAATAATAATAATAATAATAATAATAATAATAATAATAATAATAATAATAATAATAATAATAATAATAATAATAATAAATAATAATAATAATAATAATAATATAATAATAATAATAATAATAATAATAATAATAATAATAATAATAATAATAATAATAAATAATAATAATAATAATAATAATAATAATAATAATAATAATTAATAATAATAATAATAATAATAATAATAATAATAATAATAATAATATAATAATAATAATAATAATAATAATAATAATAATAATAATAATAATAATAATAATAATAATAATAATAATAATAATAATAATAATAATAATAATAATAATAATAATAATAATAATAATAATAATAATAATAATAATAATAATAATAATAATAATAATAATAATAA
This sequence comes from Platycheirus rosarum, assembly GCA_963971375.1. Classification (NCBI taxonomy): domain Eukaryota; kingdom Metazoa; phylum Arthropoda; class Insecta; order Diptera; family Syrphidae; genus Platycheirus; species Platycheirus rosarum. The sequence goes on from OZ020507.1 coordinate 127,589,967, forward strand.
TAATAATAATAATAATAATAATAATAATAATAATAAAATAATAATAATAATAATAATAATAATAATAATAATAATAATAATAATAATAATAATAATAATAATAATAATAATAATAATAATAATAATAATAATAATAATAATAATAATAATTATAATAATAATAATAATAATAATAATAATAATAATAATATTAATAATAATAATAATAATATTAATAATAATAATAATAATAATAATAATAATAATAATAATAATAATAATAATAATAATAATAATAATAATAATAATAATAATAATAATAATAATAATAATAATAATAATAATATAATAATAATAATAATAATAATAATAATAATAATAATAATAATAATAATAATAATAATAATAATAATAATAATAATAATAATAATAATAATAATAATAATAATAATAATAATAAAAAATAATAATAATAATAATAATAATAATAATAATAATAATAATAATAATAATAATAATAATAATAA
>OZ020507.1:127600672-127712658 GCA_963971375.1 Platycheirus rosarum
CAAGTTCGCCGGGGTGATATTGGACATCACGCCGTCGAAGGTTATAGGCTTGAGCAGATCTTTTCGATGCTGCTTGTAATTTTTTTTAAAATATCCACTCTAAGCTCTTTGAAACGATTTTCGATCTCGACCTGATCTTGAACCGTTTCGGAGCTTTCTTCTACTAATGATGCTTCTTGACCAGAAGTCACCATATCCCTCCCAAAATTTGCATAATAAGGAGAAACTCCTAACACTTCGTGTTTTGACGTGCGAATCGCACACGCCACCTTCTGAAGCTGTGAATCCCACAAACGGTGGTTTTCAGCGGCGTAAGCCCTTAACGTCGTCTTAATTATCTGATTAATTCTCTCGGCAGGATTCGCCTACGGATGGTAGTGGGCTGTGAATTTTAATTGTGACGCGTACGCCTGGCAAAGCGTTTTCAGTTCTTTGGATCGGAACTGGGGCCCGTTGTCACACACGATCACCTTTGGGATGCCAAATAGGAGGAAGACATTGTCTTCTAATTCCCTAAAAATTGTTTTTGCCGTAGCCGACCTCAAAGAAAAGAGTAGTGGAAACTTCGTAAAGTAATCCACTACCGTCAAAATATAAGTCACGGTAGTGGACCTAGACCACCTAGTTCATGTGACAAAAAAATTGCAGTGTCATCTGCATACATGGCCAATTCACAATCTGGTATATCAGGAAGATCGGAACCGATCAAGAACCGATCCTTGGGGAACACCAGCTGGAACTGATCTTCTTGTTGAAAAGTCATTGCTTAAATAGACCATAAAGTATCTATTTGTTAAGAAACTTTGAATCAGTTTAATGAGATAAGGAGGGAATCTAAATTTGATAAGCTTATAGATGAGCCCATCATGCCACACAAAATAAAAGGCTTTCTCAATATCAAGTAGTACTAGCCCAGTGGACTCCTTAGAAGATAAACTACTTTTAATATGGTTACAAATCCTTAGGACTTGATGTGAGGTTGAATGATCTTCCCTGAAACCAAATTGTTCCAATGGCAAAATATTTTGGATCGATATGAAATCCTGTAATTTTATTTTTTTAATTTTTTCAAAAATTTTACTGCAACTGTTCAGAAGGCTGATCGGCCTGTAACTCTGGGCATTATTTGTACTTTTCCCTAATTTAAGAATGGGTATAACCTTAGCAACATTCCAATCGTCAGGAAAGTACTTTAAATCTTTAAACAAGCATTGAATATGTATGTCAGATACTTGAAACCATTTTTGGGTAATTGTTTTAGAATCTGGTTGTTTATTTTGTCAACTCCTGGAGATTTATTGTTTTTGAGACTAGCTATAAAATATTCCACATCCTCATAAACAATTAAATTATCAATTAGAATGCTGTATTCGCTTAGGTTGAATTCATGTAAGGAAGCTTCAACTGTTGAATCAAATGGTGAGGTGAGTGTAACTGAAGAGTTGTGGTTCATCAAAAAAGTATCAGCCAATAGTTCACATTTACTGTCAGGTGTAAAAAAGATTGTGCCTGCATTTTCCAGATATGGAACGTGCCTATTTTTCTTTTTTAGAGTTTTTGTGATGTTCCAAAATGGTTTAGAACATTTATCGAGGCTTTTCAAATTTTCATTCCACTCTTTGTTACGAAAAGCTTCAATTTGATCAGAAATTATCCTATTTAAAATTTTCATTTCATTATAAATAGTATAATATATTAATTGGATATCTCATTTGGATATCTGAAAGAATATTTCCCCAGGAGTTAGCCCTTAGGCATCCCCACCCTCTATGTCTACAATTTAGGTCTCCACCTACTAAAAATGGGTTACTACAGTTAAGTATCTTCCTTAAATCACTTTTAAATAATATCGCCTTTTGTTTGTTTGAATTTCCTCCGGGGAAGTACACTGAAAATTCTTTTAAACTTGAAGAATCTTCTAATAAGATCTCAATTCCCATTACTTCAATTACTTTTGTATTGATTAATGGTAAAAGCCTATGTTTAATCGTCTTTTTTATAACAATGGCAACTCCGCCACCTATTCTATTTAAACGATCAAATCTATGACAAATATAGATTGAGTCAGTAAATTGAATTTCACTGCTCAGCCATGTTTCACTCACTAGACACACATCGGCGTTCAGATTGCAAAGAAAGCTGAAAAATTCTGTACATTTATTTCGGATCCTGGCATTCCAAGTTAAAATCTTTAAGGAATTATTTACATTAAATGACATTGGAATAAAGATATTTTGTAGCAAGCTGGGCTTTTACATTAAATTGTTGAGCTTTTGTTTTACATTCACTCAATTTGGAAATCATCTCAGTTGTCAATGAAGAAAGCTCCTCTTGAGAGAAAAGTGTAGAGTGCGAAGGTTTCGCTTGAGCAGTTTTTCGATTTAGCTTGAGTAAATGCTGAACACCGTGGCACTGATGCTGATAGAGGGGATTGTTGATGTGTGGAAGATCCTTTAGGGAGACAAGGAAAGTCTTCAGAGCTCATGTGATTTATCGGTTTCGATTGTAAAACGGAGACCGGTTTTTGGTGTGACAATGAATACATGGTTGAATTTGAATTTTTGGAGAGCTTTTCTCCAATTTCTTGGTACCTGATTCTATTCAAGCAAGTATGGTCCGTAGATCGGTGGTTGCCTTTGCAGTTGGCACACTTGAAGATTCCCAGAGATTTACAATCGGCAGTCTTATGAGCTCCAGAACAATTTGCACAATAGGTATTTACGCTGCAGTTTTTCTCGCCATGTCCGAACATTTGGCAGTTGTGGCATTGTGTTATTTTGTGTTTTAACCGACGTTGATATTCCCATCTGACTTGGGTACGAAAAACGGCTCGAATATTTTTACGTAAATCAGCCAATTTAATTGATCCGTTCTCAAAATAAATTATATAAAAAACATCAACGTAGTGTTCATAATTCTATTTAACTATTTTGACTTCTTTACATTTTAAACCAAATGAGATAAGTTCATTTTTAAGCACAATAGTGTCTAGTTCTTCTAAACCGAACAAGACTATCTTGAATGACTTTTCGTTCTTAAAGTGATGAGTAAAATATTGGCATTGCTTAGTTTTAAGTTCGGTACATATTTTGTTGTAAGAGTCAAAGGACTCGGAAAAGATTTTAATTCCTATTGAGATTTGCCGCACAGAGTAATCCTTAACGTTTAAAGCTTTGCACAGATTGTGAATATAATCACATGTTTTGTGAAGAAGTTTTATAGGTGAAAGTGACACTTTATTTTCATTTTTCTGCATATGTGCATTTTCAGATTCATCTCTATTGTCTGTGTCTGGAAGACACTGCAGAGGTGCAAAAATGCCCTTATAAGGAGACATATTAGAAAGAAAGACTTTCTTGGATTGCTTCACCGAAGATTCAAGATCTTCATCACTATTGGATCTTACGCGCTTCGCAATGATTGTTTTTTTTTTTATATTTACAGGGGTTATAATATAAAGATACTTCGATTAATCGACGGCACACGTCAGTCACGATTGAAAACGTGTAGAGAAGAAGGTAAATTCCATCAGAGATGACGACCCTTACTTCGCAATTACAACTTTCGAGGACCGTTTAAAGAAACATGCTAAAATGTTCATCACTCGCATAACGGACGAATTCTCTTAAATTGCAAAATGCAACTGAAAAAAAGAGCTCGCGGTTGATGCTGTTTTATTTGGTATCCCAAGTATACCAGAAGAAAATTTAACATTACTTTTCCATCGTCTGTGTCTAACCGTCAACTGCAAACCACCAACACTAAAAACCATTTTTCACCAAATATATAGTGCGTACACCATGCATGGGTCTGCTTACATCAAACGAACAGCTGATGGAAATTTGGTTCTAAACAATGTTGAGTCCTTAGACGCTGCTGTAACGTCAAATTAATAAACTCTGCAATAAGACATGATACACCGTAAGAAATATTTTCTTGATTTTCATTAGTTTTTCACCTTTCTTTATTTTTTTCATTTTGTTTTATATATATTTTTTTTTCGTTTATATTTAAAATGTTATGTTTTGTTAATTTAATATAAAATCTTTTTGTAGTAATTCTTAATTCTCCTCTCTTGCTCCTTACTTTGTTTGTAACGATGTTCTGCCAAATATCATTTGTTTTTTTAATGTTTGCCCGCCAATAACCATTTTTATTTTTACTGCTTCTACCGTTCGAATGTCCAGAACTGGTGGAGGTTCTGGTTTATACGTGCTTGACGGATTAAGCTGCAAGTTTGTTAGTAAATCGGATGACGGATGCCCTTTTGAATACCTTTTCATTAGTATAAAATGCAGCACTGACAACCTTTTGGTGGGATCGATCTACAGGTCATACAACTATATTAGCACTACACCGTTAGTAACTTTATTAGAGTCGATTTTTGGCTCTTATTCTAATATAATATTGTGTGGTGACTTTAACTGTAATTTGTTAAACAAGCGTTCTTCTAAAAAATTTCTAAGCACTTTTGAGGCTGTCAATCTTAATCCCATAAATCTCTCTTCACCCAATCACTTCACTGACTGATCTAATTCCTTACTAGATTACCAAGCTCCAGGGTTTTCAAAACACGATTTAATCTTTACTTGCTTCGATATAACTTGTCAAGATGGTCAACAAAGTTTCCAATATCGTGACTTCAATAACATAAACTGGAATTCAATTTACCTTACGTCAAATGTTAACGAGCAGATAAGTTTCTTAGTGGGTGTTTCGAGAATTTAAATATTCCAATTTGTTAGCTTCCGAGTTCATTCCTTTTATTTCCAATTTTACAGGCTTTAAAATTCTAAAAAGATTACATTATTCGTCTTAGATTTATTATTTATTTTATCTATTAGTCACGTTTTAGTTTCTCTTTGTTCTCGCACCTCTATAAATGCTATCTTACGCGGCTTTAAAATCGATAAAAAGGTGGTGGGTATTGATTTGGAATTCTGGGGTAGTTTCCAGGATCTGCCGTAGCGTGAATGACCATGCCTCTACCTATTCGAAACAAATTTGCGGTTGCAGCCTAAATAGTTTTTTTTTTAATTTTCGTTCCATTAGTTACCTGCATCTAATTATTCAAACTCAGCAACCGGATTATTTACACTCTAGGCTGAATTTCCCCCATTCAACAAGGTCTTTCTCTTATGGTTTAGATATCTTATTACTCAGCGTCAATTTTTTATTCATTTATACGCCTTTGGAACTTCCTGCCATTAGCGATGAAAGGAATAAGAAGCACACAAAGCTTTAAGGGTTCACATTTCACTTATTTGGCAAATCACCAATAAATGTTAATTCAGTGAGGAAATATTTTATAAGTTAAGAAGCATTGATTTTTCAATTTAAAATTTTTAAATTTTTAAATCATTGAAGTATTAATTGTCTTGAAAATTAATATTAAGGCTTGCAATAATTTAAGAGACGTAAGTACGGTCTACTTCGTAAACGGTTTTAAAATAATAAAATACAAATAAAAAATGCATCGAATTGATGTTATAAAAGGAACATTAACAGAACTATTTCTAAGACCAAATCCAACTAAGCGTTTTAGTATTCTTGCTTATTCTGTAGGAATAATTGTTATTATATTTATGATATTTTATTTTTGTAAATGTTTAAGATATAAAAACTTTTGCCTAAAATTATGTTTTTTAAATTCCTGGTTCAATGTTAATAAAAAAGAATGTATTAAACCAGTAATTATTTATTATTATTTATTATTTCACCAAAAACTGATAATATATTAGAAGAAGAATATAAACTCGATTTGTAAATACACTTAATTTCATTCCTATTGTAAGTTAATTTCATAATTTTTCTATTTTTCAAAAATAAAAAGTGTATACCTATGCATAACAAAAAATATTATTATTATTATTATTATTATTATTATTATTATTATTATTATTTATTAACCACGACATAAATGATACATGATGGTAAAAAAAATAATTTATTGAAGCTCTTACAAAAAATATTATAATAATATCCATATATCTATATGTATGTACCAATAAATAAAATAATAATAAAATCATTTCATTAATTTTAAAATGAAAATTGTAACTGTACCATTTACAATTTCCTTTTTCTAAGCGGGAAGGTGTTATACAAGTTAACACGAACACGAGCAGCGAACATTCAACGGAAATGCTGACCATGCGTCTGATAAACAAAATTCACAAGAAAATTGAAATTGGTAAATTGTAATGGGAATGCAAGCAAGCAAAAAGACACTTCATGACTTTTGCTTGAGATTTATTTTAATTCACAAGAAAATTGAAATTGGTAAATTGTAATGGGAATGCAAGCAAGCAAAAAGACACTTCATGACTTTTGCTTGAGATTTATTTTAATTCACAAGAGAATTGAAATTGGTAAATTGTAATGGGAATGCAAGCAAGCAAAAAGACACTTCATGACTTTTGCTTGAGATTTATTTTTAAGTTAGTTCTTTACTAAACGTTGAATAATAAAGGTCAGGCAAGCTGCCTGAAAAAAATATTTTTTTTTAAATAAATACGCTTTAAATTTATTAACTGGCGCCCAACGTGGGGCTGCTTAATTGACACCGTTGTCCTTATCGTGCAAAGTAAAAAATTTTAAGTGAATAACCAAAACACTAAAATTTTTAAGTGAATATCCAAAACACTAAAACTTCCTTCAGTGAAAGTATTTAGAAATAGTGAATAACCAAAACACTCAAATACCTTCGGTGAAAAGCATTATAAAAAGTGAATAATCAAAACATTTTATAAATAGTGCTAAGTGCATGATTCTTAAAAGTAGATAACCAAACTACTAAGGACAACAGTGAAGTGCCAAGGAAAGACAAATAAAGAAGCCCCTAAGTAAGTCCTTATAACAAAAAGGACCAAAAAGGAATCAGAAACTCTGACAGCCGCCTTGCCATCATAGAAGCATTCCCGCACTCCTGGAAACCCAAGACCTGGAGAAATACAAATTTGTTAAGAAAATGAAAGCAGTATTTTTATTAATTCTGTAAGTTAATTGAATAAAAATCATATTAATAATTTATATAAACAAATTTAAACAAAAAAAAAAATATTTCAAAGAATTAAAAAAAATTTATTTGAAGCAATTTAAGTTAACTTAGTAGAAAAAATACTAATTTTGCAAAATTAAAATTATTAAAATAAATTTTAAATGTCAAAAAAATTGAGCGAAACATAATAGAAAATAAGTTATTTTATTCTTTTTTGAAGGATTAACAAATTTGTGAATTTTTTTATTTTTATCTGAATTTTTCTAAAACATAGACATTTTTAGTGCCTTCATTTGTTTCCACCCTTTTCTTGGTATTTTTTTAAATTGGTTTTAACGAAACATATTCATTTAAATTTATAAAAAAAGAAAACCTCGTTTAGTGAAAATGGCGAATCAAAACAACTTAATCAGACCACCCATACTTAACCAACCTCCTCCCGCACCTGGTCAACCCATTCAACCCATTCAACCTGCGCAAGGTTTAAATCTAAACCAAAATAACCAAAATGAATTGGTACAACTAATCACGAGATTAGTAGCCGAAACCCTTCATATTCAGGGAAGACAAATTTTCAATTCTATTATGAACCCTGCAGCCGACATAAATAATGATACATACCAACCAATTAATTTAGCAGATAATAATCTGAATAACTTAGATAAAATACCAGACGTGGTTAAAAGTCTAAGAGAATTTTCTGGGCAAACTCATGAATTCAATTCATGGAAAAAAAGCATTGACAGGATTCTTAAAATTTATGAGCACCTCAAAGGTACTCCAAGATACTACGGTATTTTATCTGTCATACGAAATAAGATAACAGGACATGCCGACATGGTCCTGGAGTCCTACAACACACCCCTTAGTTGGGAAAAAATATCAAAATGCCTTACTCTGCATTATGCGGACAAGAGGGACTTGGGCACCCTCGAATACCAGATGACTACACTGGTTCAAGGTAATAGCACGATTCCTGAATTCTATCAGGTCGTCTATCACCATTTGTCTTTGATCCTCAATAAATTAGGATCAATTGAAATGAGTCAAGATTCTATGAATAATATGACTCAGTGCTACCGTGACAAAGCTTTAGATACCTTTGTCAGGGGTCTGAAAGGAGATCTGCCTAGGTTACTCAGTATAAGAGAACCAGTAGATCTTCCCCAAGCCTTACATTTGTGCCTTAAACTACAAAATGTAGACTTTCGAGCACAACATGCAAATAATTCCAATAGTTCAAGTCGAAAAATATTTCAACAAGCACCTCCGGTTCCTCTTAGAAGAGAAAACTTTCCAAGACCAACACCAATACCGGCTCCTAGACGTGAGTTTTACCCTCATTTACTTCATAACCCCCGTGCTCTTCAACCACCACAATTTAATAGGGACACACAATACCAACCCAGATATCAACAGCAACAACAGCAAAGAACTCTACCAAATCAACGACCTCTTCCGCCGAAGCCGATGTCCATTGATTACTCTCTAAGAACTCAAAAGGTCAACTACCAAAATAGACCAAGAAATCAACAATTCCTTCAAAAACGTCAACATTCGCAACAAACGCACCCACCACAGAAGATGCAAAGAATTTATCATACTCAACCAGATGATGACGGAAAAACCCTGGAAGAATATGAAGCAGAAATCCTAAACGAAGACCAGAAGTACGACGAATTATTAGAGGAATATGTTGATCAAGAAGAGAACAACAATCTAGATCAACCAGAAGAACTAGATGACATTTATTTTTTAGATTAAAGTCCTCTTCGCTTCCCTTTTTCGAACATATTTCCAGAAGCGGAGAAATTCTGAAATTCCTTGTTGACACTGGGTCGAATAAAAATTATATTCAGCCTCGTCACATACAAAATCCTCTTCCTAACGAAAAACATTTTTATGCTAACTCTGTTGGAGGCAGCATCAAAATAACACACCACTCACTTATTCAACTTTTTGGACCTCAAACCGATAAAATTAAATTTTTTATCCTCCCCAGTCTTATCTCATTCGATGGAATTATAGGGTACGACACCCTTAAACATTTAAACGCAATAATCCATACAAAGAAGAATCACATGTCCATTCACCCTAGTTCCACTCACCCACGAATTTCAATTCCTCTTAAACAGCATCTGTCACAATTGGTAAACAATATAAATATCAGGACTGATCACATGAACGAAAATCAATATACCAAACTTATAAACATCATCCATAAATGTCCTAATCTTTTTTCCGAACCAAATGAAAAATTAACATACACCACCACTGTCAAAGGAGAAATCCGAACTACAACTCGAGATCCAGTATATTCAAAATCGTATCCTTACCCAATGGCTCTCAAGAGTGAAGTAGAAAAAGAGATCCAAAAATTATTAGAAGACGGTATTATAAGGCCATCAAAATCACCTTATAATTCTGCAGTTTGGGTAGTCGCCCAAAAAATGGACGCCTCAGGAGAAAAGAAATTTCGAATGGTAATTGATTACCGTAAGCTTAACGCTTTAACCATAGCCGACAAATACCCGATTCCCGAAATTTATGAAATTCTCGCAAACCTTAATAAAAACCAATGGTTCTCTATAGTTGATTTGAAAAGTGGCTTTCATCAGATCCCACTAAAAGAATCTGACATAGAAAAAACTGCCTTTTCGGTAAACAACGGCAAGTTCGAATTTACTCGCCTTCCATTCGGACTCAAAAATGCTCCATCCATCTTTCAGAGAGCTTTGGATGACATCCTAAGAGACCTTATTGGAAAATGTTGTTATGTCTACATTGACGACATTGTGATCTTTGGAAAAGACGAGGACGAACACTTTGAAAATCTCCAAAGAGTCTTCAACACATTAGAGAATGCAAACATGAAAATACAACTGGATAAATGCGAATTTTTCCAAAAAGAAATTGAGTTCTTAGGTTTTGTTATCAGCAGGGATGGTATAAGAACTAATCCAAAAAAAGTTCAAGCTATTGTCGAACGGCCTATTCCCAAAAATCTAAAAGAGCTTCGATCTTTCCTCGGTATGTCAGGATACTATCGCCGCTTCATTAAAGACTACGCCAAATTGGCGAAGCCCCTGACATCCCTTTTAAGAGGGGAAGACGGACATGTGTCCAAAAATATGTCAAAGAAAAAACTCATTGAACTTAATCAAGAAGCCATTGAAGCATTCAATAAATTAAAGAAATCTCTCGTTTCTGCAGAAGTCATTCTTCAATACCCAGACTTTGAGAAAAGTTTTCAGCTAACAACAGACGCTTCCGACTACGCCATCGGCGCAGTCCTTTCCCAAGACGATAAACCAATAACATTTCTTTCAAGAACGTTGAACAAATCAGAAGAAGTTTATGCCACCAACGAAAAAGAAATGCTGGCAGAAATGCAGAAATTAATTCAATGACTCCAACGGATCATAGTGCTGACAGCTCAGCGAACAATCTTATTCCTTCCGTTGAAATCCCTATAAATATTTTCCGAAACCAACTTCTCCTAAAAATAGGAAACGAAAACAGTTATCAAATTAAGAACCCCTTTGATCAATACACTAGACACATTCTAATTCGACCAGACTACTCACAAAATGACATAATCAATATTTTTAAAAGATACCTTAGTCCAAATACCATAAACGGACTTCTTACAGACGAAACGACAATGGGACTGGTTCAAGAGATCTATCCTTTGCATTTCAAAGACTATCGCATCCGATTCACACAAAAAATCGTTGAAGACATAGCCAACCCAATCGAACAAGAAGAGAAGATTCTAAATATACACCGGCGCGCTCATCGCAATGCCGAAGAAAATCGAAAACAACTTTTATAAAACTTCTATTTTCCTAAAATGGCTTCAAAAATCAAAAACCTAGTCAACCGATGTATAACTTGCAAGGAAAATAATTACGACAGACATCCCAATAAACCCCATCTAAATCTGACACCAATTCCCAACTACCCTGGACACACACTACATATCGATATTTTTTCTACGGAAAGATACCTCGTTCTTACTGCTGTAGACAAATTTACAAAATTTTCGCAAGCAAAAATTATTTCATCAAAATCAATTGAAGACATAAGACAACCCTTACGAACCATACTATTTTACTTCTGCGTACCCGAAGTTGTTGTAATAGACAACGAAAAAGCTCTCAATTCAGCCTCAATAACTTCAATGTTAGAAGATGATCTTCAGATCAAAATCTTCAAAACTCCACCATACAAAAGTGAAGTGAACGGACAAGTCGAACGTTTTCACTCTACTCTTTCTGAAATCATGAGATATTTGAAAACGGATGGGCCCTCCCGGTCCTTTGAAGAACTTTTAGAACGAGCTGTCAATGAATACAATTTCACTATTCATTCAAGCACAGGCAAAAAACCAATAGAACTGTTTTACGGACGAATACTGAGGCTAAACCCTGAAGAGTTCGAAAAAACACTACAAATTAACATAGAAAAACTCAGACTTAAACAAGAAAAAGATACTAAATACCATAACAAAAATAAACAACCCATAAAAAACTACCAGATAGGACAGGTTATTTATGTTAAAAACAATAAACGTATTGGCTCAAAACTGACAGGTAGATATAGACAAGAAATTGTTAAAGAAAATAAGAACTCTACAATATTAACTGAATCTGGAAAAATAGTCCACAAAAGTAACATAAGAAATTAATTATTTTCAGATGTACTTTATACATGCTTGCCAAGCTGAAATTCAAATCATGGACTTTTCAAATTCGCAAATCGTCTCTTTACATACAGGACAAGCGAAGATACAGAACGGACATTTTAAATTAATCCATATTATTAATCTTGACCAGTATGAACAATTTCTTTCCGACATATCACCAATCCTTAATCTCGAAACAACCAAAACCAAACCATTTTCCCTTTACTATCACACGAAATTCAACAAATCCGCACCTTTTTACATAACCTTAAAACTAAATCTAAACGCTCTTTAGATTTCATAGGTAAAGGCTGGAAATGGATTGCTGGCAACCCCGATCATGATGACTTTGTAACAATAAAAGAAAAAATTACAGATGTTTTAAAAAAATAATAATAAACAAGTTATCATTAACGAGTTATACAACGAACGAATAAATAACATTACAAAAATTCAGAATGAAATTCAAAATTTACTTAAAGACAATAATAAAATCAATTATGAAATCATTACAAATCTTAAATACAGAATAAAAATTGTAAAAGAAGAACTAGAGAATATAAGCTATGCCATTCATTGGGCTAAACTAGGAACAATTAACTCTTTTATACTGTCAAAAAACGAAATAGATTTAGCTACTAAAATACTTAATGAACAACAATTACCTTACACAACAATAGAAGAAGCTTTAGATTTTGCAGAAATTAAAATTATAAGTAATAATCTATCAATTCTTTATATAATAAACATCCCTTTAACAGACAAAGAAATATATGACAATCTATTAATTAAACCAATTAAAAAGAAAAATATTGTAACTAAAATTTTATACGATGTAGTTTTAAGAAATAACGACCAATTGTATGGAACAACAAAAAAATGTAAAACTTTTAATAATCTATCAATTTGTAACTCTAGAAATATTGTAAATATTACAAATGACTCTTGCATTCCCAATTTGTTAAAAAGCTTACCAGCTACTTGTAACACAGTGAACAATTATCACATTCCAACCATAGACGAAATAACACCAGACATTATATTGCTGAATCAGTTTACCGGAACTCTTGAATTCGACAATACAAGCCACAATTTAAATGGAACATTCCTGCTCAAATTTCTGCATCAATCTAAACGGGACCCCATACATCTCTAAAGAAGGTTCTATCATAACACTACTTCCAGCAATATTCCAAACAAATCCTAAGGAAAACGAATACCGTGAATTACTCTCACTAGAAATGATGAAAGATCTTCATATCAACAACACTAACGAAATTCATCTCCTGCAAATAGAAAATAATCATCATCAAGTAACAACATATTCATTCATTTCCGTCCTTGGATTTCTTTTCGTAATAGTGATCATATGGAAGATCTTGCCAAAACGTCAAAATACGAAAATCGTAATAAAACAGCCAACACCAGAAGCCAATGGACCAGTGGCAATTGTGGACAAATTTACTATGCTCGAGATAAACTCAATCCAACATCAAAGCAGTCCTAAGTTCAACAACCTACCATACTTTTGACGATCGATGACGATCGTTCCTAAGAGGGGAAGAGTTAACACGAACACGAGCAGCGAACATTCAACGGAAATGCTGACCATGCGTCTGATAAACAAAATTCACAAGAAAATTGAAATTGGTAAATTGTAATGGGAATGCAAGCAAGCAAAAAGACACTTCATGACTTTTGCTTGAGATTTATTTTAATTCACAAGAAAATTGAAATTGGTAAATTGTAATGGGAATGCAAGCAAGCAAAAAGACACTTCATGACTTTTGCTTGAGATTTGTTTTAATTCACAAGAAAATTGAAATTGGTAAATTGTAATGGGAATGCAAGCAAGCAAAAAGACACTTCATGACGTTTGCTTGAAATTTATTTTTAAGTTAGTTCTTTACTAAACGTTGAATAATAAAGGTCAGGCAAGCTGCCTGAACAAAATATTTTTTTAAAATAAATACGCTTTAAATTTATTAACTTACATTTGCATATACCTATCCTTTACATTCCTATACCTATTCCCAATGACCACACATAACGATGCCCAGCATCCGCCTTTTGTTTATAAAGCAACTCTGTGTTTATTTTAACACATCCTCCACTGATATCGACATCACCCTATTGATATCAAACTCTTCGTCGCATTTAGCCACTCATCATAAAATTAAATTATCATCTTAATAAAACCTTCCCACACGATTGATATTGTGCATTGCACACAATACCCTTTGTCGCATTTCGCGACTCATCATTATTCCCTTTTATAAATAGGTATCTTTAAGTTTGGCTTAAATTTAAGAAATCAGTTGCTACAGATCGATTCCAATAGTCGTGTTCTCTTGTTGAAGAGTTAAAAAAAAAAATTGAATAAAAAACGAAAACAGAGTTTTTATTTTGGAGTTAAAAAAAATTAAATAACAAATTACCGCAGATCCACGAGATGCCTCCACTTCTTCATTTAGTCTCCGAAAAATCAGAAAAAGAAGAAATCCTTTCCTTACAACTCATGAGAGAATTACATACAAATATTACAAGACACATCAATATAATACAGGTTAAAAATGAAAGATATCAAAACATTAGTTACTCTTTCTTTACATTCATACTTTTCTTCATACTTGCCACAACGATGTTACGCCTGAGAACGAGAGAAATCCCCGAAATACATCTTACACCTATGTATGTTCATCCCTTCTGAAACAGCAACAAGTAACACGATGCATCTAAACATTTAACAACATCCTAGAATGAAAGAACGCAGTATCCACAATCTACCATACTTTTAAAACGAGGACGTTGTTATCTTAAAGTGGAAGTGTTAACGACAACGTCTGAACATTTTTTTAATAACAAAAAGTGCAAATATAAATTATTCCATTAAACGCATGTCTGTGCACTGCGAAATGCATTTCAGATTCTTGGAATTCAATTGCCAAATCGTGGGAGCATACAAATAATTCTCGGAAGCATGCATTGCTAAGGCCAGCAATTAAATAGTTTAAAAGCTAATAATTTTCTGTTAGATAAAAGCATTACGTATTCAAAGGCAGAATCGCTGCCGGTTTGTGAATAAATATATTGAAATAAAAAAATTATAAAAAAAAAACAATTTTGTTTTTTTTTTAAACAAAATGAATACATGAAAATTTACCTTGTATTATATTAAAGATTAGATGCAAATGGGAAAATAAGATTAATTTTTTGCTAATAATAATAACTTATGTATAACTTTGCTATGAAATTTGTAAAAATTAAAATATTATTTATGTTAAAGCAAATTAAAAAATAGGTTTTAGTTTAATTTTTTATCTCACATCTACATATGAAGCATTAATGTAATCGCTTTCGGTTGATACTCCGTCTTTTTTTAACACTACACGATTATAATCATACGGAATACATTTCGGGTTTTGATTTTTGGCCTGGTTTTGTTTCTTAGTTGCATGCCTACAAGTATTTCCTTCGACTTTAATTGCGGTCTGAAAAAAATAAATAAATTGTTACACTTTAACGTTATAATTGAAAAATTAATAAACCAATTTTATAATTAATGAGGTAGCTTGTTGAGGTTAGAGTATATCTTATAATGAGTAAGGACGCTCTCTGCACATATGCAACACCTACTGATAAAATTAAAAAAGAACTTTAAAACAAACAAAAACCATTAAGGGTATTCATGGAACGAGATAAATTTATACACTCTAGAAAATCATGTCCTTCCTTACAATAGTAGGTCTTATTAATAAGTTATTATTTTCTTATTAAAAGAAT
Organism: Platycheirus rosarum; assembly: GCA_963971375.1. Lineage (NCBI taxonomy): Eukaryota > Metazoa > Arthropoda > Insecta > Diptera > Syrphidae > Platycheirus > Platycheirus rosarum. The sequence continues at coordinate 127,616,143 of OZ020507.1, forward strand.
ATAAAATTCGAAGAAAACAATTCGCCTGGGTAAAATTTTGTCGTATGTGAAAAATTGAGGTTTTGATTTTTTTATTGCAGTTTTGTTATTTTTATAATTTTTTTTGTATTATTTATTATTCTCTACAACCTAGAAAAATCGGTTTTTCGATATCTGCCTTTTTTCCAAGATAATATCCTTAAAATGTGTCATATGTGTTTATACAAAATGCTACTATACGACAAAGTAAAACCATACGGCATTTTTTTTCATATAAAATCTGTTCCGTCAAAGTTGGGTAAATAATTGTCGTATTTTTTTATTTTGAATGCCCTTACGACAATATTTTACTGAAATTCCGGTAAATATTTGTCGTAGGTCTCATAAGACTAAATTGCACGACTAGATGGCACGTATTTGCTCATATCCGCGGTCACAGCTTCGTCTAAAATTTAAAAAATATTAAAGGAACTTCAAAGTTCTTATTCGATTTTTCTGACTTTTGATTGTTTGAAAAAAGTACGTAACATAGTGAATGTGAAAAAGTGTGCATATATTTTTTTAAATCGTAGAAACGGGTTTTGAATAAAACGGTTCTTATTTAACAACTTTTTTAAAAATTAAAAAAAAAATATTCAAGAATGCAAACTTAAAAAGAAAAATTACTTACATTTACAAACAGAACTGAGAAAAAACATTCAAATACCCGTTTTCAAAATATCGATTTTCAAAAAAAAAAGTTTTAAAAATTATTAAAAAAACAAGAAAAGTTATTCGAAAAGATTTATATGTTGAATTGCTTTGAATATCTACATCTTCCAGAATATCAAATTTGATTGTAATCGGTTAAGCAGTTCTCGAGAAAGTCGAAGAACGGTTATATGGCAGGTACCGGTTATATTTGAGCAAAAAAAAATTTTAAAAGCCCTTTGTAGAATGTCAAAATAACCTTAAGTTCTAAATTTGAAGACGATTGGATCAACCGTTTAGCCTGTAGAATTTTGCCAGCAACTTTAATATGTTTCCCTATATCATCGTAATGTCATGTTTGATTGTTATCTCAAAATTTTTAATCAGAAAGGAATGCATAACTGGCATTATAGTACCTATAATCGCAAGAAAAAAACACGGAGACGAAAATTTCAGTCAAGATCAAGTCAAGATGTCGCAAAGGTAGGACGAGTCCCCTGCCCCAAGTCTGAGGAATTCTTTGCGTATGATAATGCATCATAAAGAATAAGAGTGCTTTGAATAATTCTTTTGAATTTTTTTTAGCATGCGCAACGAAATACAAGGGGGTGATCATGATATAGGTGCGAGACTTCATTCTAGTGTTAATAATTTTTCAACAGATGATGAGGAAGAAGATCCATGAAGTAACAAATAACACAGAAAACAAGACCTCAGCCCTTTCAAGTCGGAGACCGCAGGCTACCAGTTCTTTGTGTAGTACAATGCCAACATATACAAGAAAAAGGAATAAAAACCCTTCATTATGAAAACAAAATATCAGAAAAAAATCTTCGAAATCAAGGTCTTCCGTATAAGGGGAAAGGCGGTGTTTCAAGAAAAGAACGATGGGTGACACTCGCACGCATTCCTGTTTTTATGCCTGTACCCTGAATATTACCGATTTTCAAAGTAAAGTCATTCATACATATTTGTAGAGTCTTACATCAGAGGACGACAAAATATTTAAGGCAAATTCTATTAAAAAAGATGAAGTTAAACGAAAACGAAAAAAATATCGAATATGATGAGAATCCATTTAAATCTCAGACTAAGCGCGGTAGAAAGGCTACCGAAGACGACCGTTTTGCTGAGCTTTGCAGTTGTAGACTCATATTATTGCCGTTTAACAAGATCCAGAAAATACTTAGAAGAACACCTAAATTTACACAGGATGTATGATTTGTACAAAATTAACGTTGCCAATCCGATTTCCATTGATATCGTAAGATATTTAACAAAAAATTTTACCTTTCGTTACATGCCCCAAAAAAGATTTATACGATAAGTGTTGCCTTTACAAGGCTAATAAAGAAACATGAACGGAACCTGAGACTCAGATTTATCAAAAACACTTAGAAGAAAAGAGATTTACGAAGCAGAGCAAAAATTTTTTTTTTTTCAAACCTTTGATTAAAGCACCACTGTTTTGATGTATGACCTCGAAAACTTAGGTTTATAATCTCACTGGTACACTGATTCTATCCGGCTCAGTTGAAGTTAAATACTACATTATTGTAATGATATCGGCAGTGGACTAATAAATATCTTAAACAAAGTTGTAGACGACCACCCAAATATAAACAAAATATTTTGTAAACCGAAAAACGTCAACTGCCATCCTGCACTTCCTTCATCACCATCGAAATGCAAGCAATGAAATAACGAAAAGGTTTTGTGAAGCAGGACATTCTAACTTAAAAGTAGTTGACTGTGTCCACAGAGTCATTAAAAAAAATTACAAAACGTTGAAATACCCAGTCATAAGCCGACACATACGACAACGCCCCCCGAGCCAAAATTTTGGCTACGGGGAGCTTGTTCAGTTTCAAAGAAGTAATTATGTATACAAAAAATAAAAAAAACAACATGAATGTCTTATTTTTGTTTCATCAGTTCACCCTTCAGTCCAATATCGGACGTACCGTGAAATGTAGGGATTCGTTTTTTAGCCGAACAACACGAATTTGGAATAGTTTACCCGGCGAGATTTTCCCTTACTATTTTGATCTACAAGCATTCAAAACCAATGTTAATCGACACTTCCTATCTCTCCCCTCTTATAAAATAAATGTAATGATAGGTATGTACAATTGTACATACATTAAATATAGACATTTCTTTGAGACATCTTGTATACACCAAAAAAGTAACTAACTAATCAAATTGGTCCTTTTTTTTACAGCAATCGAGCTTTTTCGTTTTATTTTTGTTTATTGTTTTTGATTTTTTTTAGGCACTATATTTTGTTTTTTAAAACATTTCGAATACTTAAAGAACTTTGTTTCAGACAAAATAAACAACTTTGAATCTTAAGGGCCATTTTTTTATTGCCAGTTTAGCAGTCAGTTAGTATATATTCTCCAGATAGAGCAAAAATCTGTTTTGTCAACAGTCAGATACAAATTAATCCAAGGAATAAATCTATTATATATGGAATTAAGTTATGTGCTCATTTTAGAACGGAATAAGGAGTTATTCTGTGGAATAAATTAATAAAATGTCAAAAGAATATTTTGTCAATATATTTTGTTTTGAATTTTAATTAAAATGGATTTATCCGAAATATTTTGTGAAAAAGAAAATGCAATTGTAAATTACTTCTTGTTTAGGATACAATAGCAGCGACCGCTGTACTACACAACATGGCTCTAAGAATAATAAAGAAGAATTAGCCGAAGACGTTGTGGTATTTATAGGGCCTGATAAACTTTTTCCCAGAACAACAGCAAACCTTAAAACTTCCCCAAGGTAAAGCAAGAGACATTATGAGCATGTCTACTACTCCTTAAATCCTTAACCCTTTTATAAAATAAAGAAAAACAATTAATTCATTTAACTACAATTGAAGGTCCCCAGGAAAATACCACATAAGTCACAGTGGTGCTACAACAAGGACTATATTATATAATAATTCGTTCATGTTGTTGCTTTTGGAATTTATATTTGTTTGCCAGTTTGTATTGTGATGTTTTAAGAATAGGTCCTGGAAACCCCGTCAAAAAAGCAATGTCATACAATATTCCAAAACAATCGCGAAGGAGGAGAGGCAAGCCTAAGCAGGAGTGTAAAACAATCAAATTCAAAAACACCAGCATTTGATTGGCCTCAGACATTAAACAATTCAAAACCGACGTTTTCTGAGGTAAAACCGCCGAATCCTCACAGGTGAAGGCCATTGAAGAGACTTTAAAACATTCGAGTTCCCATTAAAAAGTCAAAATGTAAGGATTTGAAACACCTTGGAATATTCTTTGCGACATAAAATTCCAAGAATTTTTTCAAAAAAGATTAACATTCATTGAAATAAAAGAAGAAAGCGGCGATGAATTTCTTGACGATCAACCGATCTACGCTTAGTTACAATAAAAAAATGGCACAAGTCACATAAATAAATTCACTAAAATAAATGTATTAAATTTTTTAATTCATGAAACAAAAATTAATTTATGTTCTAGGTCTAAGAACATAACATGTTACCAAACTGTGTTTTTAAATTTTTTTATTTCCTTTCAATTTAGCCTGTATAAATAAGTTAACTAATGTTTTAATTTTTCCCGGAATCATTTTGAGTGGACTTATGCCGTTTTTTCTCAGGACCCTTGATATGTGTTTATTCAATATTTTGAAAAAGAATAATTAAAGAAAAACCAGCATATAATAAATATTATAAACATTCAATATGAGCATTTAAGTGTTTGTTTGTCCTTTAATTGATAAAGAAACCCCACTAGATGCGTTAAAAAGAAGATAAATTTCATTCCAGTCTGTTATTTTTCTTTATTGGTCACCGCGTCCGTCTTCTTATTTTCAGCAATACATTTGAACCTATAAAATAGACGAAATCTACAAAACTGCGCACTTCAGATGCAAAAAAAGAAAAAAAAACAACTATCTCTTTTTTTAATACTAATTTTATTATCCATTAGGGTAGGCACGAGTTAATGATCATTATAATCATTACAGCTAATGATCATTATAATCATTACTTAATAAATAAAGAAATGATGACTAAACATCAGAAATAAGATAAGATAAGAAAAAAAAAGGAAAAGCAAAAGATACCACATGTTTCGTACACAAGCCAATAAAAGAGATAAGCATTCAAAATATGTAAAAGACAAATATTTATTTAAGCAATAGTTATGCTTGAAAACAAAGAAAAGCAAAAGATTCCACATATTTTGTACACAAGCCAATAAAAAAATAAGCATTAAAAATAAAAGATAAACATTTATTTAAGCACTAGATATTATGCTTGCTTATGGTCACATACACAAGTATATAATTATCTTGCGCTTTTCAAATAGATTTAAGATTTGTATAAATATCAAGTCCCATGCTTAATATTCTCACTCTTGATAATACTAACGATTCGTTCTGTTTAAGGAACAGCTTAGCTACTATTTCTTACGCTAATTGTAATCATATTACATAAGTAGTAAGTCTAACAAGTATATTTGGTAAAAAATAAAGAGGATCAGCTCATGAACTAATCATTTTACAAACAACATGGCGATCTTGCCAGGAGTATTTTAAATTGAAATACTTTTGCCGACCTACCGTGGAGTGGAAGACGTATATTGTTCCTGCCTACTCAGAACTCTAAATTTTAATTCAGCTTACAAAAGTACTTCGTAAGTAGAGTGTAACTACAAGAATATACAATTCTGTGAAAACCATAGAACATAGTGCACGTACAGTAGATAAGTGAAATTAAGTTAAATCTACATCAGTATAGTAACTAATAATATCAATTCAATTAAGCTTCAAATATAAATAAAATAATAAAATTCATAAAAAATGGAAGCAAAACTAGCTAGTCCGAGTAGAAATCATTGAAAAGAAAAATACAAATCTCACAACAGAGAATTTGATATTAAAAAAACGCTCTACAGAAGCAAGAGCAATTTAATAATGAATTGGTATCTAAAATAGTTTCAGTGGAAAAAGAAGTGCAAATCATACTTACAGCGCCCATATTAGAGGAAATAAACACTGTGTATGACAATGCTAACGAAATTCAGCTCGAAGCATTTAAAAGTTTATCAATCTTTGACGGTGATAAACAAAAATATAGATTTTAGCGAGAGGAAGCTACTCGACTAATGAAGAGCATCGAAGGATTCAAGAAACAAAAATCCATTCAGAAGAAATGATGCCCAATGAAAGTAAATGAAAGAATAAATGCCACAGCTCTTCGAAATTTCGAGAGACCACAGCAGAATAATAAACACTTTAACAACAATGGAACTAAGCGAGAACGAGAGAGTAGTGGACAGTATAGGCAACAGCAGCATCATTATCAGCAACAGCAGCCACAGTCGTCGCATATCGCAGCCCTACAAGCAGCAGAGAGTGAACGACAATCACCTTTGTGATAACAACATCATAAATTTTGAAGACAAAGATGACTTAGATGACGAGTATAGCAGCATTCAAGGTAATAATGAAGATCATAAGATAAATATCATACGTACAGATCATTTAAACTAATCGACGGGTTGCTCTGTTTAACGCTTAAGTCTTCTTTAACTAATAGTAATTTTAAATTATGATAGACAGGCGCAACCCATTGTTATATTGATAAGAAATGTAAAAGTAGTGAAAGAATGGCAATCAGACCATCTCAAATTAAGACAATGCACGGGCATTCGATCATTAATTATAAAAAAAAATATTCGGTATATTTTTAACGTTCTATGAACTAGAAAATATAGATTGTTTTGACATGATATTAGGTCTGCAAGGTTTAAGAATCTTAGAAGCAGAAATTGATTTAAATAATATGATTTTAATCAGCATGTATACTGAGAATTCAATTAATTCAAATCAAAAGCTTAATTATATCATAGAGAATAATATAAATGAAAAATATAAAGAAGCAATTGATTATTTAATGAAAGGAAATGCTACCCTTCACAAATACAATTGAATGTACAATTCGTACAAAGACAGAAGATCCTGTCTAGGTAAAACAATATCCTTATCGGATAGCAGATAAGGATTTTGTAAATAAGGAAACAAAAAAATTATTGAATGAAGGAATCATCACCTTTTAATTCGCCCATTTGACAATTCCAAAAAAGGCCTTAACGACAACGGTCGTTCAAAAAGACGAATGGTCATCGGTTTTCAAAAGTTAAATTCATTTACAATTGCAGACAAATATCCTATTCCAGACTTCAATATGACTATTCAGAATTTAGGAAGAGCAAATTTCTCGCAGCATTTTTGGCAACGTCAAATATGCAAGTGCCACTCATGGATATTGGCATTTGGGATATATTTCGCTTTAACGACAAAAGAAAACATTGTGTTTTCGAAGCATTAAATTCTACGCGGTTTCTTATTCCTCATTGTACAATGCTGTCAAGATCAGAATTTAATGAACTTATCATACGCTGCCGTTCCAGTTCCACATCCAAAGAGTGACGATGGGAATCTGGAAACGAATATGAGAAGCTGAGAGTACTGTCGTCAGCGAAACAATTGATAGGATTAGTTGTTTCAGATAATAAGTCGTTGATAAAAAATAAGGAAGAGAGTCGGAGACAAAACAGAGCCCTGGGGCACGCCAGTGTTTATTATTTGAGAATCAGACTTGAATCCGTCCAATACAACTTGTATTGACCGTTTTGAAAGGTAATTACTAATCCAACGAAGAAGAGATTCGTCGAGTCCAAATGCACGCACTTTCGATAAAAGAGCTTGATGCCAAACTCTATCAAATGCTTTAGAAATATCAAGTGCAATAATTTTGCTTTTCCCAAAACGATGGAAAGATTGGTTCCACTTTTCGGTGAGATATACCATCAAATCACCAGTGGACCTGTTGCTACGAAAGGCGTACTGCAGGTCATTAAGAAGCTTTCGGTCCTCAAGATATTTCTTTAGCAGAAAATTAATCAGCGTTTCCAAGACCTTGGAAAGAAGGGACGTAAGTGCAATTGGTCGATTGTTTGAGCGAGAAGTAGATTGGCCTTTTTTAGGGATAGGCTGGACAAATGCTGTTTTCCATCCACTCGGAAAGAGACCAGAGGAATAGGACAGATGGAAAAGCGTACGCATTGATTTTGCCAGCGTTGAAGAACACCTCTTCAGAACAATACCGGGGATATTGTATTTGTGTATGTTAAGATCTTTTAATACTCTTGCAACTGTACGAGTGCGAAAGAAGATTGGTCCCATGAAATCATTTACGCTCTCGAGTACAGGAGGAGTTCTAACACCTGCTGGCAGCGTTGAGTTAGCAGCGAATTGGGCTGCAAGCAGATCTGCTTTCTTTTGAGAACTGACAACAGAAGTATCATTGAAGACAACCGTAGGAACCGATGATGACGAGGAGTTCCTTACCTTCTTAACAAATGACCAAACATTTTTACTGCCTGAGTCTATGCCGCTACCGAGGAAGCAGAGCGACCAGTTAAAGAACCTGAAGAAAGTATTGAGACCGTCCCAGTTGGCTTTCTCGTACTGTAAAACGGTTCTCCTAGGGGGTTTCTCTTCAACTGGGTTTTGTTGGCACGAGAGATTTGCATAAATGACACAATGGTCTGATGTGCCTAGAGGCGAAAAAACACGAATTTTGTCTTTGTCAGGATCGGAGGTAAGAAACAAGTCTAGTATGCTGGCGGTTTGGCCTGTATAAAGTATGCCGGGAGCAAGCATACAACAAAAATGTTGGTATACCTACTATACTAAGTAGGTTCTAGTTAAATATGAGTAAGTCATATAGTAAAATTACTTTTAAAATTATTTCCCAGGCATATCTTATAAGTCGGCTACATAATATTATACCGAACAAATATTGTAAAACAAATTTCTGTGTTTCAAAAAGACCTGTGATGTCAGGAATTTGGTCTGGCTCATCAACAAGCTGAGTAAGTTGGTTTAACTCTGCAAAGATTTCAACATACCTTTCTTCGGGTGTTGATTGGCCAGAATAGCGAAGCCAACTTGAATCATGTACATTGAAATCACCCGTAATATTGATTTCAGTGTGATGATAATGGGCAACAATACTTTGTATGGACTCTGACAAAGCATCAAATTCGTTGGAAGTTGATACTCTGTCCAAATTAGTGCTTCTATACATGAAACAAGTATGTATGATGCGCTTGTTTACCGTGAATTTTAACCACATGAAATTAAAATCTTTATTTGAACACAGACCGTATTGTGGTAGAAGTTGGTATGCAACATCATTCCTAATATATACAGCGAGGCCGTGATAGGCAAAGAATAATTGCACTAAATTTTACCCATGAAGGTTAAATTCCGAGTGATCAGAATTGTCTCCTACTTGAGTTTCACTTAATGCCAAAACAGCTGGCTTGTTTAAAGATATATAAACGTATGCAGCACAGAAATTCTTCTTGAGCCCACGAATGTTGGAGTAATCAACCCTGAAAATACCCCCCATAAAGAAGGACAAAAACTTGAAAAACAAAGACGGACAATTAACTATAATAATTGCTACACTAAGTCCCAATATGAGCTTCAAAAAAACAATTATTATTAATGTTATGCCTTAATAATAATTGAGGTGATTCGCCCCTGGTTACTCAAAAAACATCAATTTATATATCCGATAACGATCTATCTTAACCATAGGGACTTTCCGCAATGATTAAACTAAATCGCCTGTGAGGAAGAAATAGTTTTTTTTTTTTTCTCGTTAGTGGGTATTGATGAAAACTTATTTTTGGGCGATTTTTAATTTAAAAGCACAATTTATTTATGTTATTTGCACTGGATTATGAATTCATAAACTGAATAAGTTTAGTCTAGTCCGCCCGTGAATTGATGTTTTTTTTTTTTTTTTTTTGGGTTATTGAGGGTGGAAATTATTTGTATCATTTATTTTTGGGTTGAGTTTTTTAAAGATAAGGGGATGGGATTTGAAGTAAAACACAGAACAGGGATAGAGTAGACCGTCACTTGACTTTCCCATTTCTTCCGCACGTGCGTAGCGAATGGGATGCTAATCGATACTCAAAATACTTAACAAATGGTAATGGAAATGTAACTTTTTTTTACGATTTCTTACTGCAAGTTGAAAAACTCACTAAAAGAAATTGTGGAATTATTCCAGTTTAATAAGCCATTTGAATTAACGACATCAAGCAAAGTTCGTTTTCTTCTGCGCTCCCATTATTTTTCTTAATCCTCCTAGTTAATTAAGTTATAAAAGTTTTTTCGTCTACTTAATTAAATTTCTAAGTGAAACCAATTACAAAAAAAAACAATAATTTACAATTGCAATTTCGAAGTTAAGCAAACAAATTATTAAAGAAAATAAAAAGTATAATTTAATCCACAAATTGCCGTAAGTGGGTCTTCTTGACAAAGAACGCACATTAAAAAACAAAGAAAACTTCTGAATGAATAACAAAATTATATTATTTTGTCACTTAATTTAATCCAAGTTTTTCAAATCTGGCCGACTACATATATCTATTGTAGCTTTAAGTTAGGTAGGTTGTCCCCACTCCCGCTCTCGTCAGTGACGCCCGCAGTGATCGCTGAATCATTTATGTTAGTTCTTTATTTGTAGCGTAATATACAAGTAATTGGCTTACATTTCATTGTAGGTAAGTGATATAGAAATATTTTTTTCTTTTCTTTATAACTTCAATTCTTGGTTTATATAATGAAAGGCAGATAATATGAAATCAGTTACTAGTTATATTAAGGGAAAATGCTACTGGAAAAAAACCCTTATGTGATACTCAAATCTTGTATTGCTATGTTCCCATAATCTACAATTTAAGCAGTGAGTTACAATAGTATAATAATATTATATTAATTTGAAAGTAGACGAACAACTTCGTTTTCAGAATAAGTGCAATTAAAACAAAATATTTCTCGAAATTTACTTATAAGGAACATAATAGTATTAGCATTCGCCTTATCATGGAGCCTATTGGTTTAGTAATACCATGGTAATCCAAGCGTCATTTTAAGTATTTTATTAGGGCAAACTTGAAGTTTTTTGATATGAGTGTGAGCGCAGCTAAACCAACTGGATAGCTTGAAAAATGGTTTTAAAACATATTAGTTTATTTTGCATGCTAAGGCTATTCATAAAAGGATATAAAGTTCTTACTGTCAAATTGATTTTCTTCAATGTATTTCAAATGGGAGTTTGAAAAGTTAACTTATTATCCAAAATAACACCGAGGTATTTGCAATTATCTGACCATTCGATTTCTGCACAGCATAGACGAAGTTTCGCATATGGTAGGTGTTGCTGCACAACATACATCATTATTATATTATTATATTTTATCTATCATCAAATTTTTAAACACATTATATTTAATATTGAAATTAAATGAAATTCAATTATATTCACCAGCCACATTGAATAACTTGCTAATGTCAAGTAAAATGTCAAATCATAAGTCAAATTTTGTTTTTTAAATATTATATTTGTTTCAGTCTGTCTAATGACATAATATGATAGTATTAAATCATGTTTCATTCACTCAAATTTTATTATGGTCGAAATAGTAATAACACAAATTAATCATGTTTAGCTATTTACTCCTAAGGAACCCTATAGGGGGCATTGTTAAAATAGTGTAAATGTATTAGAACGAAAAGCAGACTCATATGTATTAAATGTATTATGTAATTTCAAAACTCAAAGTACCTGAGTTCAATGAACTTTGTTATGTAATGATCTTACATTTTTATATAGAGCGATCAGCTGTGACACCGAGGCTAAAAGTTTTTAGACAGACAAAGTAAATTAACTTTCGGTTTGATTCTGTGGTAATAAAGTTGGAAATTTATAACGTTGTAAAAAAGGAGTTTTTATTTCAAAGTTATAAGTCAATAAGATTACAAAGAAAAGTAATTTTTTCCTGACTACATCTTGGTCAAGAAACATGGTCCTTCGAGCCGGATATGAACCAGCGACCTATGGACCTTCGAGTAAAAAAGAGCCAAAATAAAGTTAAATAAGTTAAGTAAAGTGAACTCAATTAGTTAACTAATTCAAACAAAGACTTTATAAAAACATTTCGAGTTTATTGCGCGAAGAACATTAAAAAAAAAAAAAAAAAAATCTTCGAACTACGTTCAATTACTTTATTACGGTGTCTATTGCGGAGTCTATTGCGGTGTCTATTGCGAAGTCTATTGCGGTGTCTATTGCGGAGTCGATTGCGGTGTCTATTACGGTGTCTATTGTGGAGTCTATTGCGGTGTCTATTGCGGAGTCTATTGCGGAGTCGATTGCGGTGTCTATTACTGAAGGCAACTAAGCAAAAAAAAAAAAAAAAAAAAAATTTAAACGTGGACATCATACATCAAGTTTCAGGTAATTCTGCATCATTTCCTTGAAAACAATAAAAAATTAATATACGAAATTCATCGAACTTAAATATACTTTTCAATATCTTTGAATAAACTTTTTATTGTAATGTCAAAATTACCTAAACTTATAGAAGGGCAAATTCTAGCTCTTGCTGAAATATCTAGTGATTTAGAAGAAAATAGAAGAATTAAGAGAAAACACGTCGCGTAAGTCCAGGGGTTACGTTAACGCATGTTTAAAAGACTTAGAAGAATATTTTGCGAAATCTAAAAAAAGATCACGTGGCTATAGTTAATAGTGCTGCGGCTCCAATGAAAGACAAATACCTTTCAGATGAGACATTTTTAAAAATCAAACGAGTTTATTTTCGTTTTGTCGGTGTTTTAAATGAGGACAAAGAAAAACTTGTCGCTGAACGGGCCATTATTCCACAAGATTTAAACTTGCTTAACAGTACCAATATTTTAAACACCACAAAATCCAATAACTCAGACATTCGACTAACACGCATTCAAATTAAGCCTTTTTTCTGGCCTGTTTGAGGATTGGGTTGAATTCTACAATCTATTTGAAAATCTTGTCCATAAAAACGAGGACCTATCAAACATCCAAAAACTACAATATTTAAAAACATCTTTAACGGGGGATGCTGCACGTCTAAAATATATATATATAGTTTATAGAAACTAAAAACTATGAATGTGCTTGGGAAAGCTTCAGCAGGAATATCAAATTAAAGGGTGAATGTTACGATATTTTCACTCACAAATCCTTCGTTTTCAATGGATATCAGGGCTTTTGTTTTTAACAAGTTGACTTCACTGCTTCCATCTCAGCGTTTTGGAGAGGGCGCATGGAGCCATATTTTAAATCTTCCTTTAGCTGATCCTTCCTTTAATGTGCCTGGTAAAATAGATTTATTGATTGGCGCCGATGTTTACTCTGCAATAATTTTAGAAGGCCTAATTAAAGGGAACACAGGTAGTCCTGTAGCCCAGTTAACAGAATTAGGTTGGATTCTAACGGGAAGTATAAATCCTCAAACCACAACTACGGTTTTAGCCCTACATAACCAAGTCGACATAACCTTTGAACTTAATAAATTCTGGGAGTTGGAGGAAAATTTTGATACCAGAAAATCCTCAAATGAAGAACAAAGTTGTGAAAACCACTTCAACAAAACATGTAAACGAAGGCTTGAGGGAGATATGAAGTACACCTACCGTTTAAAAATAATCAACGTCCGAAGTTTGGCAATTCAAAACGGACAGCAATGGCAAGGTTTTTTCAAATCGAAAGACGATTAAAATCGAACCACGATTTTAATGAGCTATACACAACATGTATGAATGAATATATTGCTTTAGGTCACATGAAGGAGGTCAGCACAGATGAAAAATTCTTATACGAAGAATCCTACTACATTCCACATCATGCTGTATTAAAGGAATCAAGCACTACCACTAAATTGCGTGTTGTTTTCGACGGCTCCTGTAAAATCTCAAATGGGCTGTCTTTAAACGATTGTCTTATGGTTGGACCTCGACTTCAGTCAGACATCATCGACCTTATCGCCAAATGGCGAAAATTTAAAGTAGCCTTGGTGGCCGATATAAGCATGATGTACAGGCAAATCTGGATTGCTCCAGAAGATACTTCATACCAACTTATTTTATGGAGACCATCACCAGATCATCCTATCAAAACATATGCTTTAACAACCGTCACTTTTGGAACTGCTTCAGCGCTCCATTTTCAGCTGTGCGCACCTTACATAAACTTGCGGAAGATGTTGAAAAAGGTCATCCTCATATATCAACAGCGATACTAAATGGGTTCTATGTCGATGACTGGATATACGGATCAGACAACGACGAAAATGCTTCAATTTTGCAAAGGGAAATGAAGTTAATCCTTCATTCAGCAGGTTTTCCGCTTCGCAAATGGGCGAGCAATTCTGAGAAGGTTATCCAAGAAATTCCAGAAGACGAAAGAGAAATCAACCTTCCATTTGATTTTGATAACGCAATTAAAACACTAGGTATACAATGGCACCCAGCAAACGATTGTTTTACCTTTAAAATAAACCTAGCAGAAGTAAGTAAATTTACAAAGAGGTCGATTTTGCCAGACAAAGCGCGTTTATTTGACCCTTGGGGCTGGATAGCTCCTTGTATTGTCATGGCCAAAATGATACTTCAACAACTTTGGGTCAAAGATTTATCTTGGGATGCACCAGTTCATCAAGAAATTGAAACCAAATGGGAAAATCTACGAAACGGATTGCAAACGCTCCAAAGTATAAAAATTCCACGATGGATTGAATACGATATATCTGCCAAAATTCAGTTGCATGGTTTCAGCGATGCATCTAAAAGGGCTTATGCAGCTGTAGTTAATGCGCTCATTAGAAATTGTGATAAGGAATACATCAATTTTATTGCATCAAAAACGAGAGTGGCTCCCGTTAAATGCATTTCTCTGCCACGATTAAACTTTCAGCATCATTGTTATTAGCAAAATTGTTTAAACGAATAACCATATCCATGCAACTTGACACCGCGGAAATCTTTGCATGGACAGACTCGATGATAATTTTAGCCTGGATTAAGGGAAATCCAGCAATACGAACAACTTTCGTCGCTAATCTCATCACCGAGATCCAAAATTTAATCGGTTCAAACGTTTGGAGATATGTTAACACTAAAGAAAATCCAGCCGACATTGGATCACGAGGATTAACACCAGAAGATCTGATTAAAAATTATATGTGGTGGCATGGTCCAAAATTCTTGAAGGGTTTTACCGAAAGTAAAACTTCAGCAAACCTTATACTTGAAACGGATAAAGAAACGAAAAAACAACACCAAAACACACCATTGTTTTATAACAATAATTTAAAAAACATACAAATAAACTTTTGCCAATTAGCTATATATTGCACATCTATTGAGCAACATTTTTTGAAAAAATTTTCAACCCTTAAACGTCTTATTCGTTGCATAGCCATATGGAGACGATATATTTTCAGAATAAGGGATAAAACACGATCACCTTTGAATGATTTTCCACTTACAATCAATGAGTTGACAGCATCCAGGGACTGTATCATAAGAATCGTCCAAAGAGAATCTTTTCAACTAAAATAATAAAATAAATGCATTAAAATCCCAAACCCATTTACCAAAGAAAAGTTCTATCCTTAGGTTGGTCAAAACAATTATACACAAATGCGTCCGATGTCACCCAACCCAATTGATGGGAAGCCTCCCAATGGAACGAGTTATCGATACTAGACCCTTCACGAACATAGGAGTTGACTATGCTGGACCCGTGGAAATTAAACTATGGAAGGGCAGATGCAACAAATTCTCAAAGGGATACATTGCAGTGTTTGTCTGCTTATCAACGAAGGCTATCCATTTGGAACTAGTCAGCGATCTTAGCTCTACAGCATTCATTGCTGCAGAAGAGGCATGTGCACAAACATTTTTAGTGACTGTGGCACAAACTTCAAGGGAGCCAACAATGACTTCAAGAGAGATAGCAAATTCATTTCACATGAATGGTCAAGAGCAGTTTCCGAAGCACTTGCATCACTCAATACAAGGTGGCACTTCAACCCCCCTTCTTCTCCACACTTTGGTGGATTGTGGGAGGCAGGAGTCAAATCTTTAAAACATCATTTGAAAAAAAACTCTAGGAAACTCCAAATTGACTTTTGAAGAGTATGCCACTCTACTTATACAGATTGAAGCGTGCTTCAACTCCCGTCCTTTATGCCCAATGACATACAACCCCAACGACTTGTCCGTCTTGACTCCTGCTCATTTCCTAATTATAGACTCATTAATTTTACTACCTGATCGAAACTCCACCGAGAGGAAGATAAATTATCTTGATAGATGGAAATATTTGCAAAGTCTCTATCAAGAATTCTGGAAACAATGGAGTTCTACGTATTTACATCTTCTACAACAAAGGCCGAAGTGGCTCCAGAAACAACCAGACATCAACAAGGGTGACATCGTTTTAGTCAAGGAGGATAACCTGCCACCATCACTTTGGTTACTCGCACGAGTAATTGAATTGCATTCAGGATTGGATGGCCTTACTCGCGTTGTCACCATTAAAACAAAAAACTCAATACTCAAAAGTCCAATCGCAAAACTATCCCCCTTACCAATATCAACCCCCTCAACATAAAGTGAACCCCAAAACCTTAACAATACAAAATCAATAAAAAAAAATATTTCTTTTTTGAATAAATAAACATGAACTTTACCCACAATTCCTATACAAAAAAAAACAGATAATTATATTTATGAATAGTTAGTCTCGTTTAACTAATATTTACTCTTTTCATTTCATGAGAAATCCTGAAGATATGTATCAGTTAGCTGGATCTAACCATGCAGTATCACAAGAGATTTTGAAGTCTTATAAAATTTGGCCTCATCCAAGAATTCTTCACAAACATGAACAGCACGAGCAACAAATACACATGAGTGAGAAGACTTCGCTGGCCGGGAGCATATTGCTGCACAACATACATCATTATTATATTATTATATTTTATCTATCATCAAATTTTTAAACACATTATATTTAATATTGAAATTAAATGAAATTCAATTATATTCACCAGCCACATTGAATAACTTGCTAATGTCAAATGAAATGTCAAATCATAAGTCAAATTTTGTTTTTTAAATATTATATTTGTTTCAGTCTGTCTAATGACATAATATTATAGTATTAAATCATGTTTCCTCCTTCACTCAAATTTTATTATGGTCGAAATAGTAATAACACAAATTAATCATGTTTAGCTATTTACTCCTAAGGAACCCTATAGGGGGCATTGTTAAAATAGTGTAAATGTATTAGAACGAAAATCAGACTCACATGTATTAAATGTATTATGTAATTTCAAAACTCAAAGTACCTGAGTTCAATGAACTTTGTTATGTAATGATCTTACATTTTTATATAGAGCGATCAGCTGTGACACCGAGGATAAAAGTTTTCAGACAGACAAGGTAAATTAACTTTCGGTTTGATTCTGTGGTAATAAAGTTGGAAATTTATAACGTTGTAAAAAAGGAGTTTTTATTTCAAAGGTATACGTCAATAAGATTAAAAAGAAAAGTAATTTTTTCCTGACTACATCTTGGTCGAGAAACATGGTCCTTCGAGCCGGATATGAACCAGCGACCTATGGACCTTCGAGTAAAAAAGAGCCAAAATAAAGTTAAATAAGCTAAGTAAAGTGAACTAAATTAGTAAACTAATTCAAACAAAGACTTTATAAAAACATTTCGAGTTTATTGCGCGAAGAACATTAAAAAAAAAAAAAAGAATATTGGAACTACGTTCAATTACTCTATTACGGTGTCTATTGCGGAGTCTATTGCGGTGTTTATTGCGGAGTCTATTGCGGTGTCTATTGCGGAGTCGATTGCGGTGTCTATTACGGTGTATATTGTGGAATCTATTGCGGTGTCTATTGCGGAGTTTATTGCGGAGTCGATTGCGGTGTCTATTACTGAAGGCAACTAAGCAAAAAAAAAAAAAAAAAAATTTAAACCTGGACATCATACATCAAGTTTCAGGTAATTCTGTATCATTTCCTTGAAAACAATAAAAAATTAATATACGAAATTCGTCGAACTTAAATATACTTTTCAATATCTTTGAATAAACTTTTTATTGTAATGTCAAAATTACCAAAACTTATAGAAGGGCAAATTCTAGCTCTTGCTGAAATATCTAGTGATTTAGAAGAAAATAGAAGAATTAAGAGAAAACACGTCGCGTAAGTCCAGGGGTTACGTTAACGCATGTTTAAAAGACTTAGAAGAATATTTTGCGAAATCTAAAAAAAGATCACGTGGCTATAGTTAATAGTGCTGCGGCTCCAATGAAAGACAAATACCTTTCAGATGAGACATTTTTAAAAATCAAACGAGTTTATTTTCGTTTTGTCGGTGTTTTAAATGAGGACAAAGAAAAACTTGTCGCTGAACGGGCCATTATTCCACAAGATTCAAACTTGCTTAACAGTACCAATATTTTAAACACCACAAAATCCAATAACTCGACTCGACTAACACGCATTCAAATTAAGCCTTTTTCTGGCCTGTTTGAGGATTGGATTGAATTCTACAATTTATTTGAAAATCTTGTCCATAAAAACGAGGACCTATCAAACATCAAAAAACTACATTTAAAAACATCTTTAACGGGGATGCTGCACGTCTAAAATATATATATATAGTTTATAGAAACTAAAAACTATGAATGTGCTTGGGAAAGCTTCAGCAGGAATATCAAATTAAAGGGTGAATGTTACGATATTTTCACTCACAAATCCTTCGTTTTCAATGGATATCAGGGCTTTTGTTTTTAACAAGTTGACTTCACTGCTTCCATCTCAGCGTTTTGGAGAGGGCGCATGGAGCCATATTTTAAATCTTCCTTTAGCTGATCCTTCCTTTAATGTGCCTGGTAAAATAGGTTTATTGATTGGCGCCGATGTTTACTCTGCAATAATTTTAGAAGGCCTAATTAAAGGGAACACAGGTAGTCCTGTAGCCCAGTTAACAGAATTAGGTTGGATTCTAACGGGAAGTATAAATCCTCAAACCACAACTACGGTTTTAGCCCTACATAACCAAGGCGACATAACCTTTGAACTTAATAAATTCTGGGAGTTGGAGGAAAATTTTGATACCAGAAAACTCTCAAATGAAGAACAAAGTTGTGAAAACCACTTCAACAAAACATATAAATGAAGACTTGATGGGAGATATGAAGTACACCTACCGTTTAAAAATAATCAACGTCCGAAGTTTGGCAATTCAAAACGGACAGCAATGGCAAGGTTTTTTCAAATCGAAAGACGATTAAAATCGAACCACGATTTTAATGAGCTATACACAACATGTATGAATTAATATATTGCTTTAGGCCACATGAAGGAGGTCAGCACTGATGAAAAATTCTTATACGAAGAATCCTACTATATTCCACATCATGCTGTATTAAAGGAATCAAGCACTACCACTAAATTGCGTGTTGTTTTCGACGGCTCCTGTAAAATCTCAAATGGGCTGTCTTTAAACGATTGTCTTATGGTTGGACCTCGACTTCAGTCAGACATCATCGACCTTATCGCCAAATGGCGAAAATTTAAAATAGCCTTGGTGGCCGATATAAGCATGATGTACAGGCAAATCTGGATTGCTCCAGAAGATACTTCATACCAACTTATTTTATGGAGACCATGACCAGATCATCCTATCAAAACATATGCTTTAACAACCGTCACTTTTGGAACTGCTTCAGCTCCATTTTCAGCTGTGCGCACCTTACATAAACTTGCGGAAGATGTTGAAAAAGGTCATCCTCATATATCAACAGCGATACTAAATGGGTTCTATGTCGATGACTGGATATACGGATCAGACAACGACGAAAATGCTTCAATTTTGCAAAGGGAAATGAAGTTAATCCTTCATTCAGCAGGTTTTCCGCTTCGCAAATGGGCGAGCAATTCTGAGAGGGTTATCCAAGAAATTCCAGAAGACGAAAGAGAAATCAACCTTCCATTTGATTTTGATAACGCAATTAAAACACTAGGTATACAATGGCACCCAGCAAACGATTGTTTTACCTTTAAAATAAACCTAGCAGAAGTAAGTAAATTTACAAAGATGTCGATTTTGGCAGATATAGAGCGTTTATTTGACCCTTTGGGCTGGATAGCTCCTTGTATTGTCATGGCCAAAATGATACTACAACAACTTTGGGTCAAAGATTTATCTTGGGATGCACCAGTTCCTCAAGAAATTGAAACCAAATGGGAAAATCTACGAAGCGGATTGCAAACGCTCCAAAGTATAAAAATTCCACGATGGATTGAATACGATATATCTGCCAAAATTTAGTTGCACGGTTTCAGCGATGCATCTAAAAGGGCTTATGCAGCTGTAGTTTATGCGCTCATTAGAAATTGTGATAAGGAATACATCAATCTTATTGCATCAAAAACGAGAGTGGCTCCCGTTAAATGCATTTCTCTGCCACGATTAAACTTTCAGCATCATTGTTATTAGCAAAATTGTTAAAACGAATAACCATATCCATGCAACTTGACACCGCGGAAATCTTTGCATGGACAGAATCGATGATAACTTTAGCCTGGATTAAGGGAAATCCAGCAATACGAACAACTTTCATCGCTAATCGCATCACCGAGATCCAAAATTTAATCGGTTCAAACGTTTGGAGATATGTTAACACTAAAGAAAATCCAGCCGACATTGGATCACGAGGATTAACACCAGAAGATCTGATTAAAAATGATATGTGGTGGCATGTTCCAAAATTCTTGAAGGGTTTTACCGAAAGTAAAACTTCAGCAAACCTTATACTTGAAACGGATAAAGAAACGAAAAAACAACACCACAACACACCATTGTTTTATAACAATAATTTAAAAAACATACAAATAAACTTTTGCCAATTAGCTATATATTGCACATCTATTGATCAACATTTTTTGAAATTTTTTTCAACCCTTAAACGTCTTATTCGTTGCATAGCCATATGGAAACGATATATTTTCAGAATAAGGGATAAAACACGATCACCCTTGAATGATTTTCCACTTACAATCAATGAGTTGACAGCATCCAGAGACTGTATCATAAGAATCGTCCAAAGAGAATCTTTTCATCTAAAATAATAAAATAAATGTATTAAAATCCCAAACCTATTTACCAAAGAAAAGTTCTATCCTTAGTTTGAATCCTTTTCTAGACGCAAATGAAATTCCGCGTGTAGGAGGTCGAATTTCTGATGCTAATTTACCATACAACCAACAACACCCTATCATATTAACAGATCAACATCATTTTTCGAAACTTGTAGCTCAAGATGTGCACCAACTTACGCTTCATGGTGGTCAACAACTCATGATAGCTGAAATAAGGAACATATATTGGATGACAAATTGTAAAAGGTTGGTCAAAGCAATTATACACAAATGCGTCCGATGTCACCGACACAATGCAAAAATGCAAACCCAATTGATGGGAAGCCTCCCAATGGAACGAGTTATCGTTACTAGACCCTTCACGAACATAGGAGTTGACTATGCTGGACCCGTGGAAATTAAACTATGGAAGGGCAGATGCAACAAATTCTCAAAGGGATACATTGCAGTGTTTGTCTGCTTATGAACGAAGGCTATCCATTTGGAACTAGTCAGCGATCTTAGCTCTACAGCATTCATTGCTGCAGAAGAGGCATGTGCACAAACATTTTTAGTGACTGTGGCACAAACTTCAAGGGAGCCAACAATGACTTCAAGAGAGATAGCAAATTCATTTCACATGAATGGTCAAGAGCAGTTTCCGAAACACTTGCATCACTCAATACAAGGTGGCACTTCAACCCCCCTTCTTCTCCACACTTTGGTGGATTGTGGGAGGCAGGAGTCAAATCTTTAAAACATCATTTGAAAAGAACTCTAGGAAACTCGAAATTGACTTTTGAAGAGTATGCCACTCTACTTATACAGATTGAAGCGTGCCTCAACTCCCGTCCTTTATGCCCAATGACATCCAACCCCAACGACTTGTCCGTCTTGACTCCTGCTCATTTCCTAATTGGAGACTCATTAATTTTACTACCTGATCGAAACTCCACCGAGAGGAAGATAAATTATCTTGATAGATGGAAATATTTGCAAAGTCTCTATCAAGAATTCTGGAAACAATGGAGTTCTACGTATTTACATCTTCTACAACAAAGGCTGAAGTGGCTCCAGAAACAACCAGACATCAACAAGGGTGACATCGTTTTAGTCAAGGAGGATAACCTGCCACCATCACTTTGGTTACTCGCACGAGTAATTGAATTGCATTCAGGATTGGATGGCCTTACTCGCGTTGTCACCATTAAAACAAAAAACTCAATACTCAAAAGTCCAATCGCAAAACTATCCCCCTTACCAATATCAACCCCCTCAACATAAAGTGAACCCCAAAACCTTAACAATACAAAATCAATAAAAAAAAATATTTTTTTTTGAATAAATAAACATGAACTTTACCCACACTTCCTATACAAAAAAAAAAACAGATAATTATATTTATGAATAGTTAGTCTCGTTTAACTAATATTTACTCTTTTAATTTCATGAGAAATCCTGAAGATATGTATCAGTTAGCTGGATCTAACCATGCAGTATCACAAGAGATTTTGAAGTCTTATAAAATTTGGCCTCATCCAAGAATTCTTCACAAAGATGAACAACACGAGCAACAAATACACATGAGTGAGAAGACTTCGCTGGCCGGGAGCATGTTGCTGCACAACATACATCATTATTATATTATTATATTTTATCTATCATCAAATTTTTAAACACATTATATTTAATATTGAAATTAAATGAAATTCAATTATATTCACCAGCCACATTGAATAACTTGCTAATGTCAAATGAAATGTCAAATCATAAGTCAAATTTTGTTTTTTAAATATTATATTTGTTTCAGTCTGTCTAATGACATAATATTATAGTATTAAATCATGTTTCCTCCTTCACTCAAATTATATTATGGTCGAAATAGTAATAACACAAATTAATCATGTTTAGCTATTTACTCCTAAGGAACCCTATAGGGGGCATTGTTAAAATAGTGTAAATGTATTAGAACGAAAATCAGACTCACATGTATTAAATGTATTATGTAATTTCAAAACTCAAAGTACCTGAGTTCAATGAACTTTGTTATGTAATGATCTTACATTTTTATATAGAGCGATCAGCTGTGACACCGAGGATAAAAGTTTTTAGACAGACAAGGTAAATTAACTTTCGGTTTGATTCTGTGGTAATAAAGTTGGAAATTTATAACGTTGTAAAAAAGGAGTTTTTATTTCAAAGGTATACGTCAATAAGATTAAAAAGAAAAGTAATTTTTTCCTGACTACATCTTGATCAAGAAACATGGTCCTTCGAGCCGGATATGAACCAGCGACCTATGGACCTTCGAGTAAAAAAGAGCCAAAATAAAGTTAAATAAGTTAAGTAAAGTGAACTAAATTAGTAAACTAATTCAAACAAAGACTTTATAAAAACATTTCGAGTTTATTGCGCGAAGAACATTAAAAAAAAAAAAAAAAAGAATATTGGAACTACGTTCAATTACTCTATTACGGTGTCTATTGCGGAGTCTATTGCGGTGTCTATTGCGGAGTCTATTGCGGTGTCTATTGCGGAGTCGATTGCGGTGTCTATTACGATGTATATTGTGGAGTCTATTGCGGTGTCTATTGCGGAGTCTATTGCGGAGTCGATTGCGGTGTCTATTACTGAAGGCAACTAAGCAAAAAAAAAAAAAAAAATTAAACGTGGACATCATACATCAAGTTTCAGGTAATTCTGTATCATTTCCTTGAAAACAATAAAAAATTTAAAATACGAAATTCGTCGAACTTAAATATACTTTTCAATATCTTTGAATAAACTTTTTATTGTAATGCCAAAATTACCAAAACTTATAGAAGGGCAAATTCTAGCTCTTGCTGAAATATCTAGTGATTTAGAAGAAAATAGAAGAATTAAGAGAAAACACGTCGCGTAAGTCCAGGGGTTACGTTAACGCATGTTTAAAAGACTTAGAAGAATATTTTGCGAAATCTAAAAAAAGATCACGTGGCTATAGTTAATAGTGCTGCGGATCCAATGAAAGACAAATACCTTTCAGATGAGACATTTTTAAAAATCAAACGAGTTTATTTTCGTTTTGTCGGTGTTTTAAATGAGGACAAAGAAAAACTTGTCGCTGAACGGGCCATTATTCCACAAGATTCAAACTTGCTTAACAGTACCAATATTTTAAACACCACAAAATCCAATAACTCAGACATTCGACTAACACTCATTCAAATTAAGCCTTTTTCTGGCCTGTTTGAGGATTGGATTGAATTCTACAATTTATTTGAAAATCTTGTCCATAAAAACGAGGACCTATCAAACATCCAAAAACTACAATATTTAAAAACATCTTTAACGGGGGATGCTGCACGTCTAAAATATATATATATAGTTTATAGAAACTAAAAACTATGAATGTGCTTGGGAAAGCTTCAGCAGGAATATCAAATTATAGGGTGAATGTTACGATATTTTCACTCACAAATCCTTCGTTTTCAATGGATATCAGGGCTTTTGTTTTTAACAAGTTGACTTCACTGCTTCCATCTCAGCGTTTTGGAGAGGGCGCATGGAGCCATATTTTAAATCTTCCTTTAGCTGATCCTTCCTTTAATGTGCCTGGTAAAATAGATTTATTGATTGGCGCCGATGTTTACTCTGCAATAATTTTAGAAGGCCTAATTAAAGGGAACACAGGTAGTCCTGTAGCCCAGTTAAAAGAATTAGGTTGGATTCTAACGGGAAGTATAAATTCTCAAACCACAACTACGGTTTTAGCCCTACATAACCAAGTCGACATAACCTTTGAACTTAATAAATTCTGGGAGTTGGAGGAAAATTTTGATACCAGAAAACTCTCAAATGAAGAACAAAGTTGTGAAAACCACTTCAACAAAACATGTAAACGAAGACTTGATGGGAGATATGAAGTACACCTACCGTTTAAAAATAATCAACTTCCGAAGTTTGGCAATTCAAAACGGACAGCAATGGCAAGGTTTTTTCAAATCGAAAGACGATTAAAATCGAACCACGATTTTAATGAGCTATACACAACATGTATGAATGAATATATTGCTTTAGGTCACATGAAGGAGGTCAGCACAGATGAAAAATTCTTATACGAAGAATCCTACTATATTCCACATCATGCTGTATTAAAGGAATCAAGCACTACCACTAAATTGCGTGTTGTTTTCGACGGCTCCTTTAAAACCTCAAATGGGCTGTCTTTAAACGATTGTCTTATGGTTGGACCTCGACTTCAGTCAGACATCATCGACCTTATCGCCAAATGGCGAAAATTTAAAGTAGCCTTGGTGGCCGATATAAGCATGATGTACAGGCAAATCTGGATTGCTCCAGAAGATACTTCATACCAACTTATTTTATGGAGACCATCACCAGATCATCCTATCAAAACATATGCTTTAACAACCGTCACTTTTGGAACTGCTTCAGCTCCATTTTCAGCTGTGCGCACCTTACATAAACTTGCGGAAGATGTTGAAAAAGGTCATCCTCATATATCAACAGCGATACTAAATGGGTTCTATGTCGATGACTGGATATACGGATCAGACAACGACGAAAATGCTTCAATTTTGCAAAGGGAAATGAAGTTAATCCTTCATTCAGCAGGTTTTCCGCTTCGCAAATGGGCGAGCAATTCTGAGAGGGTTATCCAAGAAATTCCAGAAGACGAAAGAGAAATCAACCTTCCATTTGATTTTGATAACGCAATTAAAACACTAGGTATACAATGGCACCCATCAAACGATTGTTTTACCTTTAAAATAAACCTAGCAGAAGTAAGTAAATTTACAAAGAGGTCGATTTTGGCAGACAAAGCGCGTTTATTTGACCCTTGGGGCTGGATAGCTCCTTGTATTGTCATGGCCTAAATGATACTTGAACAACTTTGGGTCAAAGATTTATCTTGGGATGCACCAGTTCCTCAAGAAATTGAAACCAAATGGAAAAATCTACGAAGCGGATTGCAAACGCTCCAAAGTATAAAAATTCCACGATGGATTGAATACGATATATCTGCCAAAATTCAGTTGCACGGTTTCAGCGATGCATCTAAAAGGGCTTATGCAGCTGAAGTTTATGCGCTCATTAGAAATTGTGATAAGGAATACATCAATCTTATTGCATCAAAAACGTTAAATGCATTTCTCTGCCACGATTAAACTTTCAGCATCATTGTTATTAGCAAAATTGTTAAAACGAATAACCATATCCATGCAACTTGACACCGCGGAAATCTTTGCATGGACAGACTCGATGATAACTTTAGCCTGGATTAAGGGAAATCCAGCAATACGAACAACTTTCGTCGCTAATCTCATCACCGAGATCCAAAATTTAATCGGTTCAAACGTTTGGAGATATGTTAACACTAAAGAAAATCCAGCCGACATTGGATCACGAGGATTAACACCAGAAGATCTGATTAAAAATGATATGTGGTGGCATGGTCCAAAATTCTAGAAGGGTTTTACCGAAAGTAAAACTTCAGCAAACCTTATACTTGAAACGGATAAAGAAACAAAAAAAACAACACCAAAATACACCATTGTTTTATAACAATAATTTAAAAAAAAACATACAAATAAACTTTTGCCAATTAGCTATATATTGCACATTTATTGATCAACATTTTTTGAAAAATTTTTCAACCCTTAAACGTCTTATTCGTTGCATAGCCATATGGAGACGATATATTTTCAGAATAAGGGATAAAACACGATCACCCTTGAATCATTTTCCACTTACAATGTTGATAGCATCCAGGGACTGTATCATAAGAATCGTCCAAAGAGAATCTTTTCAACTAAAATAATAAAATAAATACATTAAAATCCCAAACCCATTTACCAAAGAAAAGTTCTATCCTTAGTTTGAATCCTTTTCTAGACGCAAATGAAATTCTGCGCGTAGGAGGTCGACTTTCTGATGCAAATTTACCATACAACCAACAACACCCTATCATATTAACAGATCAACATCATTTTTCGAAACTTGTAGCTCAAGATGTGCACCAACTTACGCTTCATGGTGGTCAACAACTCATGATAGCTGAAATAAGGAACATATATTGGATGACAAATTGTAAAAGGTTGGTCAAAACAATTATACACAAATGCGTCCGATGTCACCGACACAATGCAAAAATGCAAACTCAATTGATGGGAAGCCCCCCAATGGAACGAGTTATCGTTACTAGACCCTTCACGAACATAGGAGTTGACTATGCTGGACCCGTGGAAATTAAACTATGGAAGGGCAGATGCAACAAATTCTCAAAGGGATACATTGCAGTGTTTGTCTGCTTATGAACGAAGGCTATCCATTTGGAACTAGTCAGCGATCTTAGCTCTACAGCATTCATTGCTGCAGAAGAGACATGTGCACAAACATTTTTAGTGACTGTGGCACAAACTTCAATGGAGCCAACAATGATTTCAAGAGAGATAGCAAATTCATTTCACATGAATGGTCAAGAGCAGTTTCCGAAACACTTGCATCACTCAATACAAGGTGGCACTTCAACCCCCCTTCTTCTCCACACTTTGGTGGATTGTGGGAGGCAGGAGTCAAATCTTTAAAACATCATTTGAAAAGAACTCTAGGAAACTCGAAATTGACTTTTGAAGAGTATGCCACTCTACTTATACAGATTGAAGCGTGCCTCAACTCCCGTCCTTTATGCCCAATGACATCCAACCCCAACGACTTGTCCGTCTTGACTCCTGCTCATTTCCTAATTGGAGACTCATTAATTTTACTACCTGATCGAAACTCCACCGAGAGGAAGATAAATTATCTTGATAGATGGAAATATTTGCAAAGTCTCTATCAAGAATTCTGGAAACAATGGAGTTCTACTTATTTACATCTTCTACAACAGAGGCCGAAGTGGCTCCAGAAACAACCAGACATCAACAAGGGTGACATCGTTTTAGTCAAGGAGGATAACCTGCCCATCACTTTGGTTACTCGCACGAGTAATTGAATTGCATTCAGGATTGGATGGCCTTACTCGCGTTGTCACCATTAAAACAAAAAACTCAACACTCAAAAGTCCAATCGCAAAACTATCCCCCTTACCAATATCAACCCCCTCAACATAAAGTGAACCCCGAAACCTTAACAATACAAAATCAATAAAAAAAAATATTTTTTTCTTGAATAAATAAACATGAACTTTACCCACACTTCCTATAAAAAAAAACAGATAATTATATTTATGAATAGTCAGCCTCGTTTAACTAATATTTACTCTTTTTATTTCATGAGAAATCCTGAAGATATTTATCAGTTAGCTGATAAATTGAAATTAAATGAAATTCAATTATATTCAC
Organism: Platycheirus rosarum; assembly: GCA_963971375.1. Classification (NCBI taxonomy): domain Eukaryota; kingdom Metazoa; phylum Arthropoda; class Insecta; order Diptera; family Syrphidae; genus Platycheirus; species Platycheirus rosarum. The sequence continues at coordinate 127,644,287 of OZ020507.1, forward strand.
CAGCCACATTGAATAACTTGCTAATGTCAAATGAAATGTCAAATCATAAGTCAAATTTTGTTTTTTAAATATTATATTTGTTTCAGTCTGTCTAATGACATAATATTATAGTGTGATATTTTGGCCTGGGGTTCGACAAATAAAACTCAATCAAAATTCCAAAATAATACAACAAATCTCTTTATTTTATAAAACACAACGTCTTTCCGTTTAAATAACACCAATTTAACTTATTTCACTTATTCACAATTCAAATACGTTTTTATAATTCAACACTTTTTATTTAATCTCAATTCAATCACTTTTTACTAATGCTTCCAGTTGTTAACAATTCCACTTTCGAAACTAAACTGAACTTTCAATGCAATCTACTCTTGTATTTATACAAGTTTAAAAGCTTCTGGAAGCTTCTGTCTGGTTCTGGCACAATCTAAGCTTTTGGTACTAATTCGAGTCTCGAATTATTTCGTCAAGTTCGATTTAGTACTAAGTTAAAACATGTGGCAAATATGTAGCATACTTCTAGGGGCATGGTTGTTGTACACAATAAATGGTGGTTGTTGTACACAATAAATGGTGGTTGTTGTACACAATGAATCCAACAGATGTCGTTAGTTTACAAAATGTATCCTCCGAATATCTAAACTTGTTGCCACATCACATTGTCCCCCTCTTAGTTTTGTTCGTCCCGAACAAGCACATCATCATTGTTTCCGTGGTAACGATGCAGTCGATCCAAATGGACAATTTTCATTTTTGCTCTTGGTCCTCGTTGGATTCGGAAAACGACGTCATTAATGCGCGTAATTACTTGGTAGGGACCTTCCCAGTCCTGCTGAAGCTTGGGCGATTTTCCCTTTCTGCGATGTGGGTTATAAAGCCATACCAGATCTCCCTCATTGAATGCAGGTGCTGTTGCTCTTGCATCGTATCTGGTCTTCATGCGGTCACTCGCAATTTTTATGTTGTTTCTTGTTCTCTGGTGAATGTCGTTGATCCTTTCTCTAAGATCTAACACGTAGTCCTCTTCGCATTTTGGGTCTTCAATAGGAAATCCGAATTTTAGCTCACTTGGAAGCCGGGCAGTTCGTCCAAATAGAATTTCGGATGGAGTGTATCCAGTTGTACTATGAACCGCATTCCGGTAGGCCATAAGAAATAAAGGAATTCGCCGATCCCAATCCCGTTGGTTCTCGTTCACGACTTTGGACAGATGTTCCTTCAAGGTCTTGTTAAATCTTTCTACCATTCCATCAGACTGTGGATGAAGAGGTGTTGTCCTTGTTTTCTTTAACCCGAGTGATGCGCATACTTCCTGGAATACCTTCGACTCGAAGTTTCGCCCTTGGTCGGAATGCAATTCCATAGGCACCCCGAACCTGCAGACCCAGTGGTCCACTATCTGCTCGACAACGGTCTTAGCTTCTTGATTGGGTATCGCAAAAGCCTCCGGCCACTTGCTGAAGTAGTCCATGACAACAAGGATGTAACGGCTACCGTTTTCAGTTTCTGGGAACGGGCCTGTGATGTCAACGGCGATTCTTTCAAACGGGGCGCTCACGTTGTACTGGTGCATTTTACCTCGTGTTTTGACTTTGGGTCCCTTGCTAGCTGCGCATGTTGTGCACTTTCGACACCAGCTCTCTACATCGTTTCTCGAGCTTAGCCAATAAAAGCGTTCCCGTACCTTTTCTAGTGTTTTGTTGATTCCCAAGTGCCCACCGGATATTCCAGCATGCATTTCTCGTAGGATCTCCTCTACTTTCGATCGTGGAACCACAAGCTGCATCTTAAAGGATCTGCCATCCGGCATTTCCCATTTTCTTCGCAAAACACCATCTTCCACATGGAGAGAGTCCCACTGCGCCCAGTATGCCTTTAAAGTAGGACTTCTGTCGGAGATGTCTCTTGCGTTTGGTTTCTCCATAGATTCCTTCCATGCAAGAATTGGCTCGATGTCAGGGTCTTCTTTTTGTGCATTACGAATTTCTTCGGCACTCCAACCCTCTACAGGTTCGGCTCTTATTCTCTGGACAGATATACCTTCATCCTTTTCCTCTTTTCGCGCACAATGTTTGCAACTAGGCTCACATGGTCTGCGGGAAAGCGCGTCCGCATTGCAGTGCAGTCTTCCTTTGCGATGCTGTACTTCGAAGTCGTAAGTCTGCAATCGTTCGATCCATCTTGCTACTTGCCCCTCAGGATTTTTGAACTGTAGCAACCATTTTAAAGCGGCGTGATCGGTACGCAGGATGAATCTCTGTCCATACAGATATTTATGGAAATGTTTTGTCGCCAGTATCAGAGCAAGGAGTTCCCGTCTAGTTACACAGTAGTTTCTCTCTGGTCGCGACAGAACTTTGCTGAAATAGGCTACCACTTTCTCCTGCCCATCGTGTATCTGCGACAGAACTGCTCCAACACCCACGTTACTAGCATCCGCGTCCACAATAAATGTTTTGCCAGGGGTGGGGTAAGCTAGTATTGGTGCCTCACAAAGTCGCTCTTTTAGATGTTGGAAGCTTCTTTCGCACTCACCTGACCATTTAAATTGTCTACCCTTCTCAGTTAGCTGGTGCAGACACTTTGCGATTCCGGCAAAATCTTTGACGAACCTCCTGTAATAAGTGGCGAGACCTAGAAAGCTCCTCAGCTGGTGTTTATCTTCGGGAACTGGCCAATTTCTCACGGTTTCGATTTTCTCCGGGTCAGTGTTTACTCCATTTGATGATATCACATGACCCAAATATTTCACCTCAGCTTTGAACAGAGCACATTTCTTTGGATTTAGTTTCAAATGTGCTGTTCGAAGTCGTGTAAACACCTCCCTCAAGTTGTCACGATGTTCAGCGAACGTCTTTCCCACAACGATGACGTCATCCAAGTACACCAGGCAAGTTTTCCATGTCAGACCCTGTAACACACGTTCCATTAAACGCTCAAAGGTGGCTGGAGCGTTACACAAGCCAAATGGCATAACGGTAAACTGCCATAGTCCATTTCCCGTTGTGAAAGCAGTCTTTTCTTTGTCTTCTGGATGGATCTGTACCTGCCAGTAACCACTTTTCAGATCGAGGGTGGAAAACCATTTCGCTCCAGAAAGGGTATCCAAGGTGTCATCTATTCGAGGCAAGGGGTAGCTGTCCTTCTTGGTGACATCGTTGAGCCTCCGGTAATCCACGCAGAATCGAGTGCTGCCGTCCTTCTTTTTCACTAGTACAACGGGTGATGCCCACGGACTTTTTGAGTTTTCGATTAGACCGTCTTTTTCCATGGTTGATATCATCTCATCGACTTCCGACTGTTTTGCCAATGGAAGTCTTCTAGCAGGTTGTCGGATCGGTCTGTTATCGCCGGTGTCTATTCGGTGCTGTACTAGGTGTGTTCGACCATAATCTCCATCCTGGGATGCAAATATATCAGCAAATCCGCCAATGAGATTTTTGGCCATGGTTTTCTGCTCCTGATTTAGCTCACAGTTTCCAAGGATAGCATTACATACCTCAGCCAATTTTGTTGCAGAAACAGGACTCGCAGATTCACTCCCAGATGTTGTCGATATGGCTGCAATGGGTACGCATCTTCCAATCACCTCTCCTTGTCTGAGCTTGACGGAGTGTTTGTTCGGATTCATCAGCCTTACCGGAACCATGTTTTTCTTTGGTTCCACTAAAATCTTTCCAACGATAAAGCTTGGAAAGTCCTCTTTATTATCTGCTTCAATGAAATAGAATCGGTGGTTCCCAGGATCACCCTCCAAACGCGTCCAAAGAACTGTCTCTGAAGAAGGTGGTAGGACTTCATCTCTGCTTATAACCGCCCGAAGATTCACAGCGTTCTCGTTTCCGTATACCATAGGGATCTCAACGGTTCGATACCTTAACACTTGCATTCGAAGGTCTATGATTACCTCATGTGCCTTCATGAAATCCACTCCAATGATGCATTCGTCGCATATGTCGGCTACCAAGAATGCATGTGAGAAGGTCAACCCTGCCAGTTGTATCTTTAGAAATACCTCCCCGTATACTTTTGCTGCTTCTCCCGTAGCTGTCTTCAGAGTGTAGCAGCTGGTGTTATGTAGCCAGGATGTCTGAACAAGGTCTCTTCTGATTATGGAGGCTGTGGCACCCGTGTCGATAGTGGCCACACATTTTCTGTTTCTGATGACTGTCTCCACTGTCAAGCTCTTGCTGCAGCGTGTAGTTTGCGAAACTTGGATGATGGTCCTGGGGGCGTCGATTCCATCAACCAACTTCAGCCCCGCGAAGTTGGTTCTTAGGCGTTTCCCGCCTGCTGTTGATCAGAAGCTTGTCCAGCAGTGTGAGTGTTATTCCTGCCAGATGCTTCGTCATTCTGCCTCCTCCTTGCGCAATGTGGGCAGCTTACCTGTCTAGGTGGAGATCTGCATTGTCGCTGTAGGTGTCCTAGCTTGTTGCAATTCCAGCATCTCATTTGACCTCGAGCAGTGTTCGGGTTTTGTCTTTCAATGTCGACACGTTGACATGGGCACTCTAGCGTAGCCATTTCCCTGATGCGATGGCTACCTTGCGAAGCTTGGTCTGCTGCTTCCATTGTCAGGGCAAATGCTAAAGCCTCAGCGAGCGTTTTCTTACCTGCCATTCTCACAGCCATTTGTAGTTTTCCATCTGCAATGGCATTAGTGAACGCATCGGTTGCCAGTTCGTTTATGATTTCCCTGCTGGTATTGGGATAAGACAAATTGGCCAAGCGCTCAATGTCAGCTTGCAATTGTTGTAGCGTTTCACCTCTTGTCTGGACCCTTCGGCGCAACTGGACTCGGTAAACTTGCTGCATGTGGTCGTCGCCAAACCTCATCTCGATTGCCTTGACCATGGCATCATAATCATGATGTTTGTCTTCAGGAATGGTCTGCAGCAATTCGGCAGCTGTTCCTCTGAGCGCAAGCGTAAGAGCAATTGATTTGTCTTCGTTGTCCCAGTTGTTCGTCAAGGCGGCAGCTTCAAACTGCCTCTTATAAATTGGCCATGATGTTTGACCATCGAAGACAGGGGGCTGCATTTCCTTTCTTCGTGGACCGTCGCTCGAATATTCCCGAACCTTCTGCTTTTTCAAAGAATCAAATTCCTTAGCCAGATGTTCGTACTGTTGTTCTACACTTTCTACTTGCTTTCCGAACTTTTCTTCTAAGCTTTCTATTTTGGCTTCAAATTTCTTATCTACTATTTGAAGTCTTTCGCTTAGTTGATTCTGGAGAGTTTCTAATGAATTCTTTTGTTCATCGAATTTACTTTCGAGAACGTTCCTTTGTTCGCTTAGTTGTTGCTGGAGAATTTCCAACGAATTCTTCTGCTCATTCTTTTGTTCTTCGAGTACGTTCTTTTGTTCTTTCGAGGAACTTTCCAGAGCATCGAATTTCGACAGAAGCAACTTCATGAAAGCAGGCATTTCATCGGCTGTACTTACTGTGCATTCTCTCCCTTGTTCTTCAACATCGAACAACATGGTATCGGGGTCTCCACCATCCTGAGTGATAGCATTCTGAAGTCGGAGCAATAGTTCCTTTTTCAGCCCCGAAGTCTGAAGATTTCGTTTTCCTAATTCTTCTTTTAACTCAGCTGTTGTCAATTGTTCTAATTTGCGACCCATTTTATGTAACTGAAACACTATTTTCGCAACACAGTTAGTTTTATTTTAATGTCTCTTCTAGAAAGATCTTTTTCCAACACTATTTTTAACAAAAATACTCGCTATTCACAGTTTTATAGCACAATCAGTTCAATAGTTTCTGGAAAATTCCACTTTCACAATTAAATGAGTCACCGAAACTGTTTTAGAAAATGTCACTATGGAATTTTCTAGCACTTTACTGAGTTTTATCCCCAATTTCTGACACCAATGTGATATTTTGGCCTGGGGTTCGACAAATAAAACTCAATCAAAATTCCAAAATAATACAACAAATCTCTTTATTTTATAAAACACAACGTCTTTCCGTTTAAATAACACCAATTTAACTTATTTCACTTATTCACAATTCAAATACGTTTTTATAATTCAACACTTTTTATTTAATCTCAATTCAATCACTTTTTACTAAGGCTTCCAGTTGTTAACAATTCCACTTTCGAAACTAAACTGAACTTTCAATGCAATCTACTCTTGTATTTATACAAGTTTAAAAGCTTCTGGAAGCTTCTGTCTGGTTCTGGCACAATCTAAGCTTTTGGTACTAATTCGAGTCTCGAATTATTTCGTCAAGTTCGATTTAGTACTAAGTTAAAACATGTGGCAAATATGTAGCATACTTCTAGGGGCATGGTTGTTGTACACAATAAATGGTGGTTGTTGTACACAATAAATGGTGGTTGTTGTACACAATGAATCCAACAGATGTCGTTAGTTTACAAAATGTATCCTCCGAATATCTAAACTTGTTGCCACATCACAATAGTATTAAATCATGTTTCCTCCTTCACTCAAATTTTATTATGGTTGAAATAGTAATAACACAAATTAATCATGTTTAGCTATTTACTCCTAAGGAACCCTATAGGGGGCATTGTTAAAATAGTGTAAATGTATTAGAACGAAAATCAGACTCACATGTATTAAATGTATTATGTAATTTCAAAACTCAAAGTACCTGAGTTCAATGAACTTTGTTATGTAATGATCTTACATTTTTATATAGAGCGATCAGCTGTGACACCGAGGATAAAAGTTTTTAGACAGACAAAGTAAATTAACTTTCGGTCGGTGGTAATAAAGTTGGAAATTTATAACGTTGTAGAAAAGGAGTTTTTATTTCAAAGGTATACGTCAATAAGATTAACAAGAAAAGTAATTTTTTCCTGACTACATCTTGGTCAAGAACCATGGTCCTTCGAGCCGGATATGAACCAGCGACCTATGGACCTTCGAGTAAAAAAGAGCCAAAATAAAGTTAAATAAGTTAAGTAAAGTGAACTAAATTAGTTAACTAATTCAAACAAAGACTTTATAAAAACATTTCGAGTTTATTGCGCGAAGAACATTAAAAAAAAAAAAAAAAGAATATTGGAACTACGTTCAATTACTCTATTACGGTGTCTATTGCGGAGTCTATTGCGGTGTCTATTGCGGAGTCGATTGCGGTGTCTATTACGGTGTATATTGTGGAGTCTATTGCGGTGTCTATTGCGGAGTCTATTGCGGAGTCGATTGCGGTGTCTATTACTGAAGGCAACTAAGCAAAAAAAAAAAAAAAAAATTAAACGTGGACATCATACATCAAGTTTCAGGTAATTCTGTATCATTTCCTTGAAAACAATAAAAAATTTAAAATACGAAATTCGTCGAACTTAAATATACTTTTCAATATCTTTGAATAAACTTTTTATTGTAATGCCAAAATTACCAAAACTTATAGAAGGGCAAATTCTAGCTCTTGCTGAAATATCTAGTGATTTAGAAGAAAATAGAAGAATTAAGAGAAAACACGTCGCGTAAGTCCAGGGGTTACGTTAACGCATGTTTAAAAGACTTAGAAGAATATTTTGCGAAATCTAAAAAAAGATCACGTGGCTATAGTTAATAGTGCTGCGGATCCAATGAAAGACAAATACCTTTCAGATGAGACATTTTTAAAAATCAAACGAGTTTATTTTCGTTTTGTCGGTGTTTTAAATGAGGACAAAGAAAAACTTGTCGCTGAACGGGCCATTATTCCACAAGATTCAAACTTGCTTAACAGTACCAATATTTTAAACACCACAAAATCCAATAACTCAGACATTCGACTAACACTCATTCAAATTAAGCCTTTTCTGGCCTGTTTGAGGATTGGATTGAATTCTACAATTTATTTGAAAATCTTGTCCATAAAAACGAGGACCTATCAAACATCCAAAAACTACAATATTTAAAAACATCTTTAACGGGGGATGCTCCTTTAGCTGATCCTTCCTTTAATGTGCCTGGTAAAATAGATTTATTGATTGGCGCCGATGTTTACTCTGCAATAATTTTAGAAGGCCTAATTAAAGGGAACACAGGTAGTCCTGTAGCCCAGTTAAAAGAATTAGGTTGGATTCTAACGGGAAGTATAAATCCTCAAACCACAACTACGGTTTTAGCCCTACATAACCAAGTCGACATAACCTTTGAACTTAATAAATTCTGGGAGTTGGAGGAAAATTTTGATACCAGAAAACTCTCAAATGAAGAACAAAGTTGTGAAAACCACTTCAACAAAACATGTAAACGAAGACTTGATGGGAGATATGAAGTACACCTACCGTTTAAAAATAATCAACTTCCGAAGTTTGGCAATTCAAAACGGACAGCAATGGCAAGGTTTTTTCAAATCGAAAGACGATTAAAATCGAACCACGATTTTAATGAGCTATACACAACATGTATGAATGAATATATTGCTTTAGGTCACATGAAGGAGGTCAGCACAGATGAAAAATTCTTATACAAAGAATCCTACTACATTCCACATCATGCTGTATTAAAGGAATCAAGCACTACCACTAAATTGCGTGTTGTTTTCGACGGCTCCTGTAAAACCTCAAATGGGCTGTCTTTAAACGATTGTCTTATGGTTGGACCTCGACTTAAGTCAGACATCATCGACCTTATCGCCAAATGGCGAAAATTTAAAGTAGCCTTGGTGGCCGATATAAGCATGATGTACAGGCAAATCTGGATTGCTCCAGAAGATACTTCATACCAACTTATTTTATGGAGACCATCACCAGATCATCCTATCAAAACATATGCTTTAACAACCGTCACTTTTGGAACTGCTTCAGCTCCATTTTCAGCTGTGCGCACCTTACATAAACTTGCGGAAGATGTTGAAAAAGGTCATCCTCATATATCAACAGCGATACTAAATGGGTTCTATGTCGATGACTGGATATACGGATCAGACAACGACGAAAATGCTTCAATTTTGCAAAGGGAAATGAAGTTAATCCTTCATTCAGCAGGTTTTCCGCTTCGCAAATGGGCGAGCAATTCTGAGAGGGTTATCCAAGAAATTCCAGAAGACGAAAGAGAAATCAACCTTCCATTTGATTTTGATAACGCAATTAAAACACTAGGTATACAATGGCACCCATCAAACGATTGTTTTACCTTTAAAATAAACCTAGCAGAAGTAAGTAAATTTACAAAGAGGTCGATTTTGGCAGACAAAGCGCGTTTATTTGACCCTTGGGGCTGGATAGCTCCTTGTATTGTCATGGCCAAAATGATACTTGAACAACTTTGGGTCAAAGATTTATCTTGGGATGCACCAGTTCCTCAAGAAATTGAAACCAAATGGAAAAATCTACGAAGCGGATTGCAAACGCTCCAAAGTATAAAAATTCCACGATGGATTGAATACGATATATCTGCCAAAATTCAGTTGCACGGTTTCAGCGATGCATCTAAAAGGGCTTATGCAGCTGAAGTTTATGCGCTCATTAGAAATTGTGATAAGGAATACATCAATCTTATTGCATCAAAAACGTTAAATGCATTTCTCTGCCACGATTAAACTTTCAGCATCATTGTTATTAGCAAAATTGTTAAAACGAATAACCATATCCATGCAACTTGACACCGCGGAAATCTTTGCATGGACAGACTCGATGATAACTTTAGCCTGGATTAAGGGAAATCCAGCAATACGAACAACTTTCGTCGCTAATCTCATCACCGAGATCCAAAATTTAATCGGTTCAAACGTTTGGAGATATGTTAACACTAAAGAAAATCCAGCCGACATTGGATCACGAGGATTAACACCAGAAGATCTGATTAAAAATGATATGTGGTGGCATGGTCCAAAATTCTAGAAGGGTTTTACCGAAAGTAAAACTTCAGCAAACCTTATACTTGAAACGGATAAAGAAACAAAAAAACAACACCAAAACACACCATTGTTTTATAACAATAATTTAAAAAAAACATACAAATAAACTTTTGCCAATTAGCTATATATTGCACATTTATTGATGAACATTTTTTGAAAAAAATTTCAACCCTTAAACGTCTTATTCGTTGCATAGCCATATGGAGACGATATATTTTCAGAATAAGGGATAAAACACGATCACCCTTGAATCATTTTCCACTTACAATGTTGATAGCATCCAGGGACTGTATCATAAGAATCGTCCAAAGAGAATCTTTTCAACTAAAATAATAAAATAAATACATTAAAATCCCAAACCCATTTACCAAAGAAAAGTTCTATCCTTAGTTTGAATCCTTTTCTAGACGCAAATGAAATTCTGCGTGTAGGAGGTCGACTTTCTGATGCAAATTTACCATACAACCAACAACACCCTATCATATTAACAGATCAACATCATTTTTCGAAACTTGTAGCTCAAGATGTGCACCAACTTACGCTTCATGGTGGTCAACAACTCATGATAGCTGAAATAAGGAACATATATTGGATGACAAATTGTAAAAGGTTGGTCAAAACAATTATACACAAATGCGTCCGATGTCACCGACACAATGCAAAAATGCAAACTCAATTGATGGGAAGCCCCCCAATGGAACGAGTTATCGTTACTAGACCCTTCACGAACATAGGAGTTGACTATGCTGGACCCGTGGAAATTAAACTATGGAAGGGCAGATGCAACAAATTCTCAAAGGGATACATTGCAGTGTTTGTCTGCTTATCAACGAAGGCTATCCATTTGGAACTAGTCAGCGATCTTAGCTCTACAGCATTCATTGCTGCAGAAGAGACATGTGCACAAACATTTTTAGTGACTGTGGCACAAACTTCAATGGAGCCAACAATGACTTCAAGAGAGATAGCAAATTCATTTCACATGAATGGTCAAGAGCAGTTTCCGAAACACTTGCATCACTCAATACAAGGTGGCACTTCAACCCCCCTTCTTCTCCACACTTTGGTGGATTGTGGGAGGCAGGAGTCAAATCTTTAAAACATCATTTGAAAAGAACTCTAGGAAACTCGAAATTGACTTTTGAAGAGTATGCCACTCTACTTATACAGATTGAAGCGTGCCTCAACTCCCGTCCTTTATGCCCAATGACATCCAAACCCAACGACTTGTCCGTCTTGACTCCTGCTCATTTCCTAATTGGAGACTCATTAATTTTACTACCTGATCGAAACTCCACCGAGAGGAAGATAAATTATCTTGATAGATGGAAATATTTGCAAAGTCTCTATCAAGAATTCTGGAAACAATGGAGTTCTACTTATTTACATCTTCTACAACAGAGGCCGAAGTGGCTCCAGAAACAACCAGACATCAACAAGGGTGACATCGTTTTAGTCAAGGAGGATAACCTGCCCATCACTTTGGTTACTCGCACGAGTAATTGAATTGCATTCAGGATTGGATGGCCTTACTCGCGTTGTCACCATTAAAACAAAAAACTCAACACTCAAAAGTCCAATCGCAAAACTATCCCCCTTACCAATATCAACCCCCTCAACATAAAGTGAACCCCGAAACCTTAACAATACAAAATCAATAAAAAAAAATATTTTTTTCTTGAATAAATAAACATGAACTTTACCCACACTTCCTATAAAAAAAAACAGATAATTATATTTATGAATAGTCAGCCTCGTTTAACTAATATTTACTCTTTTCATTTCATGAGAAATCCTGAAGATATTTATCAGTTAGCTGATAAATTGAAATTAAATGAAATTCAATTATATTCACCAGCCACATTGAATAACTTGCTAATGTCAAATGAAATGTCAAATCATAAGTCAAATTTTGTTTTTTAAATATTATATTTGTTTCAGTCTGTCTAATGACATAATATTATAGTATTAAATCATGTTTCCTCCTTCACTCAAATTTTATTATGGTTGAAATAGTAATAACACAAATTAATCATGTTTAGCTATTTACTCCTAAGGAACCCTATAGGGGGCATTGTTAAAATAGTGTAAATGTATTAGAACGAAAATCAGACTCACATGTATTAAATGTATTATGTAATTTCAAAACTCAAAGTACCTGATTTCAATGAACTTTGTTATGTAATGATCTTACATTTTTATATAGAGCGATCAGCTGTGACACCGAGGATAAAAGTTTTTAGACAGACAAAGTAAATTAACTTTCGGTCGGTGGTAATAAAGTTGGAAATTTATAACGTTGTAGAAAAGGAGTTTTTATTTCAAAGGTATACGTCAATAAGATTAACAAGAAAAGTAATTTTTTCCTGACTACATCTTGGTCAAGAAACATGGTCCTTCGAGCCGGATATGAACCAGCGACCTATGGACCTTCGAGTAAAAAAGAGCCAAAATAAAGTTAAATAAGTTAAGTAAAGTGAACTAAATTAGTTAACTAATTCAAACAAAGACTTTATAAAAACATTTCGAGTTTATTGCGCGAAGAACATTTAAAAAAAAAAAAAAAAAAGAATATTGGAACTACGTTCAATTACTCTATTACGGTGTCTATTGCGGAGTCTATTGCGGTGTCTATTGCGGAGTCGATTGCGGTGTCTATTACGGTGTATATTGTGGAGTCTATTGCGGTGTCTATTGCGGAGTCTATTGCGGAGTCGATTGCGGTGTCTATTACTGAAGGCAACTAAGCAAAAAAAAAAAAAAAAATTAAACGTGGACATCATACATCAAGTTTCAGGTAATTCTGTATCATTTCCTTGAAAACAATAAAAAATTTAAAATACGAAATTCGTCGAACTTAAATATACTTTTCAATATCTTTGAATAAACTTTTTATTGTAATGCCAAAATTACCAAAACTTATAGAAGGGCAAATTCTAGCTCTTGCTGAAATATCTAGTGATTTAGAAGAAAATAGAAGAATTAAGAGAAAACACGTCGCGTAAGTCCAGGGGTTACGTTAACGCATGTTTAAAAGACTTAGAAGAATATTTTGCGAAATCTAAAAAAAGATCACGTGGCTATAGGTAATAGTGCTGCGGATCCAATGAAAGACAAATACCTTTCAGATGAGACATTTTTAAAAATCAAACGAGTTTATTTTCGTTTTGTCGGTGTTTTAAATGAGGACAAAGAAAAACTTGTTGCTGAATGGGCCATTATTCCACAAGATTCAAACTTGCTTAACAGTACCAATATTTTAAACACCACAAAATCCAATAACTCAGACATTCGACTAACACTCATTCAAATTAAGCCTTTTTCTGGCCTGTTTGAGGATTGGATTGAATTCTACAATTTATTTGAAAATCTTGTCCATAAAAACGAGGACCTATCAAACATCCAAAAACTACAATATTTAAAAACATCTTTAACGGGGGATGCTGCACGTCTAAAATATATATATATAGTTTATAGAAACTAAAAACTATGAATGTGCTTGGGAAAGCTTCAGCAGGAATATCAAATTATAGGGTGAATGTTACGATATTTTCACTTACAAATCCTTCGTTTTCAATGGATATCAGGGCTTTTGTTTTTAACAAGTTGACTTCACTGCTTCCATCTCAGCGTTTTGGAGAGGGCGCATGGAGCCATATTTTAAATCTTCCTTTAGCTGATCCTTCCTTTAATGTGCCTGGTAAAATAGATTTATTGATTGGCGCCGATGTTTACTCTGCAATAATTTTAGAAGGCCTAATTAAAGGGAACACAGGTAGTCCTGTAGCCCAGTTAACAGAATTAGGTTGGATTCTAACGGGAAGTATAAATCCTCAAACCACAACTACGGTTTTAGCCCTACATAACCAAGGCGACATAACCTTTGAACTTAATAAATTCTGGGAGTTGGAGGAAAATTTTGATACCAGAAAACTCTCAAATGAAGAACAAAGTTGTGAAAACCACTTCAACAAAACATGTAAACGAAGACTTGATGGGAGATATGAAGTACACCTACCGTTTAAAAATAATCAACTTCCGAAGTTTGGCAATTCAAAACGGACAGCAATGGCAAGGTTTTTTCAAATCGAAAGACGATTAAAATCGAACCACGATTTTAATGAGCTATACACAACATGTATGAATGAATATATTGCTTTAGGTCACATGAAGGAGGTCAGCACAGATGAAAAATTCTTATACGAAGAATCTTAATACATTCCACATCATGCTGTATTAAAGGAATCAAGCACTACCACTAAATTGCGTGTTGTTTTCGACGGCTCCTTTAAAACCTCAAATGGGCTGTCTTTAAACGATTGTCTTATGGTTGGACCTCGACTTCAGTCAGACATCATCGAATTTATCGCCAAATGGCGAAAATTTAAAGTAGCCTTGGTGGCCGATATAAGCATGATGTACAGGCAAATCTGGATTGCTCCAGAAGATACTTCATACCAACTTATTTTATGGAGACCATCACCAGATCATCCTATCAAAACATATGCTTTAACAACCGTCACTTTTGGAACTGCTTCAGCTCCATTTTCAGCTGTGCGCACCTTACATAAACTTGCGGAAGATGTTGAAAAAGGTCATCCTCATATATCAACAGCGATACTAAATGGGTTCTATGTCGATGACTGGATATACGGATCAGACAACGACGAAAATGCTTCAATTTTGCAAAGGGAAATGAAGTTAATCCTTCATTCAGCAGGTTTTCCGCTTCGCAAATGGGCGAGCAATTCTGAGAGGGTTATCCAAGAAATTCCAGAAGACGAAAGAGAAATCAACCTTCCATTTGATTTTGATAACGCAATTAAAACACTAGGTATACAATGGCACCCAGCAAACGATTGTTTTACCTTTAAAATAAACCTAGCAGAAGTAAGTAAATTTACAAAGAGGTCGATTTTGGCAGACAAAGCGCGTTTATTTGACCCTTGGGGCTGGATAGCTCCTTGTATTGTCATGGCCAAAATGATACTTGAACAACTTTGGGTAAAAGATTTATCTTGGGATGCACCAGTTCCTCAAGAAATTGAAACCAAATGGGAAAATCTACGAAGCGGATTGCAAACGCTCCAAAGTATAAAAATTCCACGATGGATTGAATACGATATATCTGCCAAAATTCAGTTGCACGGTTTCAGCGATGCATCTAAAAGGGCTTATGCAACTGTAGTTTATGCGCTTATTAGAAATTGTGATAAGGAATACATCAATCTTATTGCATCAAAAACGAGAGTGGCTCCCGTTAAATGCATTTCTCTGCCACGATTAAACTTTCAGCATCATTGTTATTAGCAAAATTGTTAAAACGAATAACCATATCCATGCAACTTGACACCGCGGAAATCTTTGCATGGACAGACTCGATGATAACTTTAGCCTGGATTAAGGGAAATCCAGCAATACGAACAACTTTCGTCGCTAATCTCATCACCGAGATCCAAAATTTAATCGGTTCAAACGTTTGGAGATATGTTAACACTAAAGAAAATCTAGCCGACATTGGATCACGAGGATTAACACCAGAAGATCTGATTAAAAATGATATGTGGTGGCATGGTCCAAAATTCTTGAAGGATTTTACCGAAAGTAAAACTTCAGCATACTTATACTTGAAACGGATAAAGAAACGAAAAAACAACACCAAAACACACCATTGTTTTATAACAATAATTTAAAAAACATACAAATAAACTTTTGCCAATTAGCTATATATTGCACATCTATTGATCCACATTTTTTGAAAAATTTTTCAACCCTTAAACGTCTTATTCGTTGCATAGCCATATGGAGACGATATATTTTCAGAATAAGGGATAAAACACAATCACCCTTGAATGATTTTCCACTTACAATCAATGAGTTGACAGCATCCAGGGACTGTATCATAAGAATCGTCCAAAGAAAATCTTTTCAACTAAAATAATAAAATAAATGCATTAAAATCCCAAACCCATTTACCAAAGAAAAGTTCTATCCTTAGTTTGAATCCTTTTCTAGACACAAATGAAATTCCGCGTGTAGGAGGTCGACTTCCTGATGCTAATTTACCATACAACCAACAACACCCTATCATATTAACAGATCAACATCATTTTTCGAAACTTGTAGCTCAAGATGTGCACCAACTTACGCTTCATGGTGGTCAACAACTCATGATAGCTGAAATAAGGAACATATATTGGATGACAAATTGTAAAAGGTTGGTCAAAACAATTATACACAAATGCGTCCGATGTCACCGACACAATGCAAAAATGCAAACCCAATTGATGGGAAGCCCCCCAATGGAACGAGTTATCGTTACTAGACCCTTCACGAACATAGGAGTTGACTATGCTGGACCCGTGGAAATTAAACTATGGAAGGGCAGATGCAACAAATTCTCAAAGGGATACATTGCAGTGTTTGTCTGCTTATCAACGAAGGCTATCCATTTGGAACTAGTCAGCGATCTTAGCTCTACAGCATTCATTGCTGCAGAAGAGGCATGTGCACAAACATTTTTAGTGACTGTGGCACAAACTTCAAGGGAGCCAACAATGATTTCAAGAGAGATAGCAGATTCATTTCACATGAATGGTCAAGAGCAGTTTCCGAAACACTTGCATCACTCAATACAAGGTGGAACTTCAACCCCCCTTCTTCTCCACACTTTGGTGGATTGTGGGAGGCAGGAGTCAAATCTTTAAAACATCATTTGAAAAGAACTCTAGGAAAATCAAAATTGACTTTTGAAGAGTATGCCACTCTACTTATACAGATTGAAGCGTGCCTCAACTCCCGTCCTTTATGCCCAATGACATCCAACCCCAACGACTTGTCCGTCTTGACTCCTGCTCATTTCCTAATTGGAGACTCATTAATTTTACTACCTGATCGAAACTCCACCGAGAGGAAGATAAATTATCTTGATAGATGGAAATATTTGCAAAGTCTCTATCGAGCATTCTGGAAACAATGGAGTTCTACGTATTTACATCTTCTACAACAAGGGCCCAAGTGGCTCCAGAAAAAACCAGACATCAACACGGGTGACATCGTTTTAGTCAAGGAGGATAACCTGCCACCATCACATTGGTTACTCGCACGAGTAATTGAATTGCATTCAGGATTGGATGGCCTTACTCGCGTTGTCACCATTAAAACAAAAAACTCAACACTCAAAAGTCCAATCGCAAAACTATCCCCCTTACCAATATCAACCCCCTCAACATAAAGTGAACCCCGAAACCTTAACAATACAAAATCAATAAAAAAAAATATTTCTTTTTTCAATAAATAAACATGAACTTTACCCACACTTCCTATAAAAAAAACAGATATTTATATTTATGAATAGTCAGCCTCGTTTAACTAATATTTACTCTTTTCATTTCATGAGAAATCCTGAAGATATTTATCAGTTAGCTGGATCTAACCATGCAGTATCACAAGAGATTTTGAAGTCTTATAAAATTTGGCCTCATCCAAGAATTCTTCACAAACATGAACAACACGAGCAACAAATACACATGAGTGAGAAGACTTCGCTGGCCGGGAGCATGTTTCTGCACAACATACATCATTATTATATTATTATATTTTATCTATCATCAAATTTTTAAACACATTATATTTAATATTGAAATTAAATGAAATTCAATTATATTCACCAGCCACATTGAATAACTTGCTAATGTCAAATGAAATGTCAAATCATAAGTCAAATTTTGTTTTTTAAATATTATATTTGTTTCAGTCTGTCTAATGACATAATATTATAGTATTAAATCATGTTTCCTCCTTCACTCAAATTTTATTATGGTTGAAATAGTAATAACACAAATTAATCATGTTTAGCTATTTACTCCTAAGGAACCCTATAGGGGGCATTGTATTAAATGTATTATGTAATTTCAAAACTCAAAGTACCTGAGTTCAATGAACTTTGTTATGTAATGATCTTACATTTTTATATAGAGCGATCAGCTGTGACACCGAGGATAAAAGTTTTTAGACAGACAAAGTAAATTAACTTTCGGTTTGATTCTGTGGTAATAAAGTTGGAAATTTATAACGTTGTAGAAAAGGAGTTTTTATTTCAAAGGTATACGTCAATAAGATTAAAAAGAAAAGTAGTTTTTTTCTGACTACATCTTGGTCAAGAAACATGGTCCTTCGAGCCGGATATGAACCAGCGACCTATGGACCTTCGAGTAAAAAAGAGCCAAAATAAAGTTAAATAAGTTAAGTAAAGTGAACTAAATTAGTAAACTAATTCAAACAAAGACTTTATAAAAACATTTCGAGTTTATTGCGCGAAGAACATTTAAAAAAAAAAAAAAAAAAAGAATATTGGAACTACGTTCAATTACTCTATTACGGTGTCTATTGCGGAGTCTATTGCGGTGTCTATTGCGGAGTCGATTGCGGTGTCTATTACGGTGTATATTGTGGAGTCTATTGCGGTGTCTATTGCGGAGTCTATTGCGGAGTCGATTGCGGTGTCTATTACTGAAGGCAACTAAGCAAAAAAAAAAAAAAAATTTAAACGTGGACATCATACATCAAGTTTCAGGTAATTCTGTATCATTTCCTTGAAAACAATAAAAAATTAATATACGAAATTTGTCGAACTTAAATATACTTTTCAATATCTTTTAATAAACTTTTTATTGTAATGTCAAAATTACCAAAACTTATAGAAGGGCAAATTCTAGCTCTTGCTGAAATATCTAGTGATTTAGAAGAAAATAGAAGAATTAAGAGAAAACACGTCGCGTAAGTCCAGGGGTTACGTTAACGCATGTTTAAAAGACTTAGAAGAATATTTTGCGAAATCTAAAAAAGATCACGTGGCTATAGTTAATAGTGCTGCGGATCCAATGAAAGACAAATACCTTTCAGATGAGACATTTTTAAAAATCAAACGAGTTTTTTTTCATTTTGTCGGTGTTTTAAATGACGACAAAGAAAAACTTGTCGCTGAACGGGCCATTATTCCACAAGATTCAAACTTGCTTAACAGTACCAATATTTTAAACACCACAAAATCCAATAACTCAGACATTCGACTAACACGCATTCAAATTAAGCCTTTTTCTGGCCTGTTTGAGGATTGGATTGAATTCTACAATTTATTTGAAAATCTTGTCCATAAAAACGAGGACCTATCAAACATCCAAAAACTACAATATTTAAAAACATCTTTAACGGGGGATGCTGCACGTCTAAAATATATATATGTAGTTTATAGAAACTAAAAACTATGAATGTGCTTGGGAAAGCTTCAGCAGGAATATCAAATTATAGGGTGAATGTTACGATATTTTCACTCACAAATCCTTCGTTTTCAATGGATATCAGGGCTTTTGTTTTTAACAAGTCGACTTCACTGCTTCCATATCAGCGTTTTGGAGAGGGCGCATGGAGCCATATTTTGAATCTTCCTTTAGCTGATCCTTCCTTTAATGTGCCTGGTAAAATAGATTTATTGATTGGCGCCGATGTTTACTCTGCAATAATTTTAGAAGGCCTAATTAAAGGGAACACAGGTAGTCCTGTAGCCCAGTTAACAGAATTAGGTTGGATTCTAACGGGAAGTATAAATCCTCAAACCACAACTACGGTTTTAGCCCTACATAACCAAGGCGACATAACCTTTGAACTTAATAAATTCTGGGAGTTGGAGGAAAATTTTGATACCAGAAAACTCTCAAATGAAGAACAAAGTTGTGAAAACCACTTCAACAAAACATGTAAACGAAGACTTGATGGGAGATATGAAGTACACCTACCGTTTAAAAATAATCAACGTCCGAAGTTTGGCAATTCAAAACGGACAGCAATGGCAAGGTTTTTTCAAATCGAAAGACGATTAAAATCGAACCACAATTTTAATGAGCTATACACAACATGTATGAATGAATATATTGCTTTAGGTCACATGAAGGAGGTCAGCACTGATGAAAAATTCTTATACGAAGAATCCTACTATATTCCACATCATGCTGTATTAAAGGAATCAAGCACTACCACTAAATTGCGTGTTGTTTTCGACGGCTCCTGTAAAATCTCAAATGGGCTGTCTTTAAACGATTGTCTTATGGTTGGACCTCGACTTCAGTCAGACATCATCGACCTTATCGCCAAATGGCGAAAATTTAAAGTAGCCTTGGTGGCCGATATAAGCATGATGTACAGGCAAATCTGGATTGCTCCAGAAGATACTTCATACCAACTTATTTTATGGAGACCATCACCAGATCATCCTATCAAAACATATGCTTTAACAACCGTCACTTTTGGAACTGCTTCAGCTCCATTTTCAGCTGTGCGCACCTTACATAAACTTGCGGAAGATGTTGAAAAAGGTCATCCTCATATATCAACAGCGATACTAAATGGGTTCTATGTCGATGACTGGATATACGGATCAGACAACGACGAAAATGCTTCAATTTTGCAAAGGGAAATGAAGTTAATCCTTCATTCAGCAGGTTTTCCGCTTCGCAAATGGGCGAGCAATTCTGAGAGGGTTATCCAAGAAATTCCAGAAGACGAAAGAGAAATCAACCTTCCATTTGATTTTGATAACGCAATTAAGACACTAGGTATACAATGGCACCCATCAAACGATTGTTTTACCTTTAAAATAAACCTAGCAGAAGTAAGTAAATTTACAAAGAGGTCAATTTTGGCAGACAAAGCGCTTTTATTTGATCCTTGGGGCTGGATAGCTCCTTGTATTGTCATGGCCAAAATGATACTTCAACAACTTTGGGTCAAAGATTTATCTTGGGATGCACCAGTTCCTCAAGATATTGAAACCAAATGGGAAAATCTACGAAGCGGATTGCAAACGCTCCAAAGTATAAAAATTCCACGATGGATTGAATACGATATATCTGCCAAAATTCAGTTACACGGTTTCAGCGATGCATCTAAAAGGGCTTATGCAGCTGTAGTTTATGCGCTCATTAGAAATTGTGATAAGGAATACATCAATCTTATTGCATCATAAACGAGATGGCTCCCGTTAAATGCATTTCTCTGCCACGATTAAACTTACAGCATCATTGTTATTAGCAAAATTGTTAAAACGAATAACCATATCCATGCAAGTTGACACCGCGGAAATCTTTGCATGGACAGACTCGATGATAACTTTAGCCTGGATTAAGGGAAATCCAGCAATACGAACAACTTTCGTCGCTAATCTTATCACCGAGATCCAAAATTTAATCGGTTCAAACGTTTGGAGATATGTTAACACTAAAGAAAATCCAGCCGACATTGGATCACGAGGATTAACACCTAGGAGGTCGACTTTCTGATGCTAATTTACCATACAACCAACAACACCCTATCATATTAACAGATCAACATCATTTTTCGAAACTTGTAGCTCAAGATGTGCACCAACTTACGCTTCATGGTGGTCAACAACTCATGATAGCTGAAATAAGGAACATATATTGGATGACAAATTGTAAAAGGTTGGTCAAAACAATTATACACAAATGCGTCCGATGTCACCGACACAATGCAAAAATGCAAACCCAATTGATGGGAAGCCCCCCAATGGAACGAGTTATCGTTACTAGACCCTTCACGAACATAGGAGTTGACTATGCTGGACCCGTGGAAATTAAACTATGGAAGGGCAGATGCGACAAATTCTCAAAGGGATACATTGCAGTGTTTGTCTGCTTATGAACGAAGGCTATCCATTTGGAACTAGTCAGCGATCTTAGCTCTACAGCATTCATTGCTGCAGAAGAGGCATGTGCACAAACATTTTTAGTGACTGTGGTACAAACTTCAAGGGAGCCAACAATGACTTCAAGAGAGATAGCAAATTCATTTCACATGAATGGTCAAGAGCAGTTTCCGAAACACTTGCATCACTCAATACAAGGTGGCACTTCAACCCCCCTTCTTCTCCACACTTTGGTGGATTGTGGGAGGCAGGAGTCAAATCTTTAAAACATCATTTGAAAAGAACTCTAGGAAACTCGAAATTGACTTTTGAAGAGTATGCCACTCTACTTATACAGATTGAAGAGTGCCTCAACTCCCGTCCTTTATGCCCAATGACATCCAACCCCAACGACTTGTCCGTCTTGACTCCTGCTCATTTCCTAATTGGAGACTCATTAATTTTACTACCTGATCGAAACTCCACCGAGAGGAAGATAAATTATCTTGATAGATGGAAATATTTGCAAAGTCTCTATCAAGAATTCTGGAAACAATGGAGTTCTACGTATTTACATCTTCTACAACAAAGGCCCAAGTGGCTCCAGAAACAACCAGACATCAACACGGGTGACATCGTTTTAGTCAAGGAGGATAACCTGCCACCATCACTTTGGTTACTCGCACGAGTAATTGAATTGCATTCAGGATTGGATGGCCTTACTCGCGTTGTCACCATTAAAACAAAAAACTCAATACTCAAAAGTCCAATCGCAAAACTATCCCCCTTACCAATATCAACCCCCTCAACATAAAGTGAACCCCAAAACCTTAACAATACAAAATCAATTAAAAAAAATATTTTTTTTTAATAAATAAACATGAACTTTACCCAAACTTCCTATAAAAAAAAACAGATAATTATATTTATGAATAGTTAGTCTCGTTTAACTAATATTTACTCTTTTCATTTCATGAGAAATCCTGAAGATATGTATCAGTAAGCTGGATCTAACCATGCAGTATCACAAGAGATTTTGAAGTCTTATAAAATTTGGCCTCATCCAAGAATTCTTCACAAACATGAACAACACGAGCAACAAATACACATGAGTGAGAAGACTTCGCTGGCCGGGAGCATGTTGCTGCACAACATACATCATTATTATATTATTATATTTTATCTATCATCAAATTTTTAAACACATTATATTTAATATTGAAATTAAATGAAATTCAATTATATTCACCAGCCACATTGAATAACTTGCTAATGTCAAATGAAATGTCAAATCATAAGTCAAATTTTGTTTTTTAAATATTATATTTGTTTCAGTCTGTCTAATGACATAATATTATAGTATTAAATCATGTTTCCTCCTTCACTCAAATTTTATTATGGTCGAAATAGTAATAACACAAATTTATCATGTTTAGCTATTTACTCCTAAGGAACCCTATAGGGGGCATTGTTGAAATAGTGTAAATGTATTAGAACGAAAATCAGACTCACATGTATTAAATGTATTATGTAATTTCAAAACTCAAAGTACCTGAGTTCAATGAACTTTGTTATGTAATGATC
This sequence comes from Platycheirus rosarum, assembly GCA_963971375.1. Lineage (NCBI taxonomy): Eukaryota > Metazoa > Arthropoda > Insecta > Diptera > Syrphidae > Platycheirus > Platycheirus rosarum. The sequence goes on from OZ020507.1 coordinate 127,667,404, forward strand.
TTACATTTTTATATAGAGCGAAAAGCTGTGACACCGAGGATAAAAGTTTTTAGACAGACAAAGTAAATTAACTTTCGGTTTGATTCTGTGGTAATAAAATTGGAAATTTATAACGTTGTAAAAAAGGAGTTTTTATTTCAAAGGTATACGTCAATAAGATTAAAAAGAAAAGTAATTTTTTCCTGACTACATCTTGGTCAAGAAACATGGTCCTTCGAGCCGGATATGAACCAGCGACCTATGGACCTTCGAGTAAAAAAGAGCCAAAATAAAGTTAAATAAGTTAAGTAAAGTGAACTAAATTAGTTAACTAATTCAAACAAAGACTTAATAAAAACATTTCGAGTTTATTGCGCGAAGAACATTAAAAAAAAAAAAGAATCTTGGAACTACGTTCAATTACTCTATTACGGTTCTATTGCGGAGTCTATTGCGGTGTCTATTGCGGAGTCTATTGCGGTGTCTATTGCGGAGTCGATTGCGGTGTCTATTACGGTGTCTATTGCGGAGTCTATTGCGGTGTCTATTGCGGAGTCTATTGCGGAGTCGATTGCGGTGTCTATTACTGAAGGCAACTAAGCAAAAAAAAAAAAAAATTTATACGTGGACATCATACATCAAGTTTCAGGTAATTCTGTATCATTTCCTTGAAAACAATAAAAAATTAATATACGAAATTTGTCGAACTTAAATATACTTTTCAACATCTTTTAATAAACTTTTTATTGTAATGTCAAAATTACCAAAACTTATAGAAGGGCAAATTCTAGCTCTTGCTGAAATATCTAGTGATTTAGAAGAAAATAGAAGAATTAAGAGAAAACACGTCGCGTAAGTCCAGGGGTTACGTTAACGCATGTTTAAAAGACTTAGAAGAATATTTTGCGAAATCTAAAAAAAGATCACGTGGCTATAGGTAATAGTGCTGCGGATCCAATGAAAGACAAATACCTTTCAGATGAGACATTTTTAAAAATCAAACGAGTTTATTTTCGTTTTGTCGGTGTTTTAAATGAGGACAAAGAAAAACTTGTTGCTGAATGGGCCATTATTCCACAAGATTCAAACTTGCTTAACAGTACCAATATTTTAAACACCACAAAATCCAATAACTCAGACATTCGACTAACACGCATTCAAATTAAGCCTTTTTCTGGCCTGTTTGAGGATTGGATTGAATTCTACAATTTATTTGAAAATCTTGTCCATAAAAACGAGGACCTATCAAACATCCAAAAACTACATTTAAAAACATCTTTAACGGGGGATGCTGCACGTCTAAAATATATATATATAGTTTATAGAAACTAAAAACTATGAATGTGCTTGGGAAAGCTTCAGCAGGAATATCAAATTAAAGGGTGAATGTTACGATATTTTTACTCACAAATCCTTCGTTTTCAATGGATATCAGGGCTTTTGTTTTTAACAAGTTGACTTCACTGCTTCCATCTCAGCGTTTTGGAGAGGGCGCATGGAGCCATATTTTTAATCTTCCTTTAGCTGATCCTTTCTTTAATGTGCCTGGTAAAATAGGTTTATTGATTGGCGCCGATGTTTACTCTGCAATAATTTTAGAAGGCCTAATTAAAGGGAACACAGGTAGTCCTGTAGCCCAGTTAAAAGAATTAGGTTGGATTCTAACGGGAAGTATAAATCCTCAAACCACAACTACGGTTTTAGCCCTACATAACCAAGTCGACATAACCTTTGAACTTAAAAAATTCTGGGAGTTGGAGGAAAATTTTGATACCAGAAAACTCTCAAATGAAGAACAAAGTTGTGAAAACCACTTCAACAAAACATGTAAACGAAGACTTGATGGGAGATATGAAGTACACCTACCGTTTAAAAATAATCAACTTCCGAAGTTTGGCAATTCAAAACGGACAGCAATGGCAAGGTTTTTTTAAATCGAAAGACGATTAAAATCGAACCACGATTTTAATGAGCTATACACAAGATGTATGAATGAATATATTGCTTTAGGTCACATGAAGGAGGTCAGCACAGATGAAAAATTCTTATACGAAGAATCCTACTATATTCCACATCATGCTGTATTAAAGGAATCAAGCACTACCACTAAATTGCGTGTTGTTTTCGACGGCTCCTTTAAAACCTCAAATGGGCTGTCTTTAAACGATTGTCTTATGGTTGGACCTCGACTTCAGTCAGACATCATCGACCTTGTCGCCAAATGGCGAAAATTTAAAGTAGCCTTGGTGGCCGATATAAGCATGATGTACAGGCAAATCTTTATTGCTCCAGAAGATACTTCATACCAACTTATTTTATGGAGACCATCATCAGATCATCCTATCAAAACATATGCTTTAACAACCGTCACTTTTGGAACTGCTTCAGCTCCATTTTCAGCTGTGCGCACCTTACACAAACTTGCGGAAGATGTTGAAAAAGGTCATCCTCATATATCAACAGCGATACTAAATGGGTTCTATGTCGATAACTGGATATACGGATCAGACAACGACGAAAATGCTTCAATTTTGCAAAGGGAAATGAAGTTAATCCTTCATTCAGCAGGTTTTCCGCTTCGCAAATGGGCGAGCAATTCTGAGAGGGTTATCCAAGAAATTCCAGAAGACGAAAGAGAAATCAACCTTCCATTTGATTTTGATAACGCAATTAAAACACTAGGTATACAATGGCACCCAGCAAACGATTGTTTTACCTTTAAAATAAACCTAGCAGAAGTAAGTAAATTTACAAAGATGTCGATTTTGGCAGATATAGCGCGTTTATTTGACCCTTTGGGCTGGATAGCTCCTTGTATTGTCATGGCCAAAATGATACTACAACAACTTTGGGTCAAAGATTTATCTTGGGATGCACCAGTTCCTCAAGAAATTGAAACCAAATGGGAAAATCTACGAAGCGGATTGCAAACGCTCCAAAGTATAAAAATTCCACGATGGATTGAATACGATATATCTGCCAAAATTCAGTTGCACGGTTTCAGCGATGCACCTAAAAGGGCTTATGCAGCTGTAGTTTATGCGCTCATTAGAAATTGTGATAAGGAATACATCAATCTTATTGCATCAAAAACGAGAGTGGCTCCCGTTAAATGCATTTCTCTGCCACGATTAAACTTTCAGCATCATTGTTATTAGCAAAATTGTTAAAACGAATAACCATATCCATGCAAGTTGACACCGCGGAAATCTTTGCATGGACAGACTCGATGATAACTTTAGCCTGGATTAAGGGAAATCCAGCAATACGAACAACTTTCATCGCTAATCGCATCACCGAGATCCAAAATTTAATCGGTTCAAACGTTTGGAGATATGTTAACACTAAAGAAAATCCAGCCGACATTGGATCACGAGGATTAACACCAGAAGATCTGATTAAAAATGATATGTGGTGGCATGGTCCAAAATTCTAGAAGGGTTTTACCGAAAGTAAAACTTCAGCAAACCTTATACTTGAAACGAATAAAGAAACAAAAAAACAACACCAAAACACACCATTGTTTTATAACAATAATTTAAAAAACATACAAATAAACTTTTGCCAATATATATTGCACATCTATTGATCTATTGATCAACATTTTTTGAAAAATTGTTCAACCCTTAAACGTCTTACTCGTTGCATAGCCATATGGAGACGATATATTTTCAGAATAAGGGATAAAACACGATCACCCTTGAATGATTTTCCACTTACAATGTTGACAGCATCCAGGGACTGTATCATAAGAATCGTCCAAAGAGAATCTTTTCAACTAAAATAATAAAATAAATGCATTAAAATCCCAAACCCATTTACCAAAGAAAAGTTCTATCCTTAGTTTGAATCCTTTTCTAGACGCAAATGAAATTCCGCGTGTAGGAGGTCGAATTTCTGATGCTAATTTACCATACAACCAACAACACCCTATCATATTAACAGATCAACATCATTTTTCGAAACTTGTAGCTCAAGATGTGCACCAACTTACGCTTCATAGTGGTCAACAATTCATGATAGCTGAAATAAGGAACATATATTGGATGACAAATTGTAAAAGGTTGGTCAAAACAATTATACACAAATGCGTCCGATGTCACCGACACAATGCAAAAATGCAAACCCAATTGATGGGAAGCCTCCCAATGGAACGAGTTATCGTTACTAGACCCTTCACGAACATAGGAGGACCCGTGGAAATTAAACTATGGAAGGGCAGATGCAACAAATTCTCAAAGAAATACATTGCACTGTTTGTCTGCTTATCAACGAAGGCTATCCATTTGGAACTAGTCAGCGATCTTAGCTCTACAGCATTCATTGCTGCAGAAGAGGCATGTGCACAAACATTTTTAGTGACTGTGCACAAACTTCAAGGGAGCCAACAATGACTTCAAGAGAGATAGCAAATTCATTTCACATGAATGGTCAAGAGCAGTTTCCGAAACACTTGCATCACTCAATACAAGGTGGCAGTTCAACCCCCCTTCTTCTCCACACTTTGGTGGATTGTGGGAGGCAGGAGTCAAATCTTTAAAAACTTCATTTGAAAAGAACTCTAGGAAACTCCAAATTGACTTTTGAAGAGTATGCCACTCTACTTATACAGATTGAAGCGTGCCTCAACTCCCGTCCTTTATGCCCAATGACATCCAACCCCAACGACTTGTCCGTCTTGACTCCTGTTCATTTCCTAATTGGAGACTCATTAATTTTACTACCTGATCGAAACTCCACCGAGAGGAAGATAAATTATCTTGATAGATGGAAATATTTGCAAAGTCTCTATCAAGAATTCTGGAAACAATGGAGTTCTACGTATTTACATCTTCTACAACAAAGGCCGAAGTGGCTCCAGAAACAAGCAGACATCAACAAGGGTGACATCGTTTTAGTCAAGGAGGATAACCTGCCACCATCACATTGGTTACTCGCACGAGTAATTGAATTGCATCCAGGATTGGATGGCCTTACTCGCGTTGTCACCATTAAAACAAAAAACTCAATACTCAAACGTCCAATCGCAAAACTATCCCCCTTACCAATATCAACCCCCTCAACATAAAGTGAACCCCAAAACCTTAACAATACAATATCAATACAAAATTTTTTTTTTTTTGAATAAATAAACATGAACTTTACCCACACTTCCTATAAAAAAAACAGATAATTATATTTATGAATAGTAAGTCTCGTTTAACTAATATTTACTCTTTTCATTTCATGAGAAATCCTGAAGATATGTATCAGTTAGCTGGATCTAACCATGCAGTATCACAAGAGATTTTGAAGTCTTATAAAATTTAGCCTCATCCAAGAATTCTTCACAAACATGAACAACACGAGCAACAAATACACATGAGTGAGAAGACTTCGCTGGCCGGGAGCATGTTGCTGCACAACATACATCATTATTATATTATTATATTTTATCTATCATCAAATTTTTAAACACATTATATTTAATATTGAAATTAAATGAAATTCAATTATATTCACCAGCCACATTGAATAACTTGCTTATGTCAAATGAAATGTCAAATCATAAGTCAAATTTTGTTTTTTTAAATATTATACATATAACATATATATATTTAATTCAAATAAAAAATTTAAGCATGGCATATAAGCCGTCTGCCGTATATGATATCGATGAAGTTTTATTTTTTAAGAGATTGAATAAAGTTAAACAGTTTATACAATTAAAATCTGATGGTACAAATATATACTAACAAAAATAAATTAACAGAAATAAATTAACGGAATTAGATTATTAGAAAAAATTACCTTTATAAAACACAATTTTTATATTTATATTTAAGCAAAAACAATGATTATTTTATGTAGGAAATATTTAATATTTACACAAGATATTACTTATTACATTCAAAAAGTCAAAGAACTGCAATAAGACGAGAAAAAAAAAGAAAACGTAAATGAAAAGTTAGAGATGGCATACTTGGGCTTCTAGTTTAGCTAAACAAATGGTCTTTTTATATAAAATAACTAAGAATAGTCAAGTCAAAACAAATTCAAATATGAATTCCTGTACTTGTTTGCGTGTGAAACAAATCGCACAAGTATTTTCCAACCTCTCTCACCATTTAAAATACTGATAAGCTCATCGAAAGACAAAAAGCTTTTGCTAAAATAAAGCCTGCGTATTTCTTGAAGAATAGGACATATTGCAATGAAGTGGCGTACGTCTTCAATTTGGTTAAGGTTGCATAGAAAACATAAAGCGTCTAAATCTGTTCTGTGTGGCCTGTAATTAAGTTCAAGGGTTTCAGTTCGAACATTAAAAATTAAACTCATATCTGAGGTTGAAAGTTCCTCCCTAAAATAATTATTATCACACAAGCTCAGATTCAAACGTCTATACGTAACCCTAGAGGTGGAATTTGTTACCCTTTCTAATTGTTGTTGATAGATTTTATCATCTACCACCGATATTAAATCATAAAAGATGTTTGTCCACTCTTCTTCAGATCTAAAGAGACGCTGTGAGCCGACGCGAGCGCGTGCCAGTTTCTAAAAGGTGAATAACCACAGCGGAGTGATACCAGTAGAATTCTTTTATGTAAATTGCTATCAAATCTATGCATTACTTTCGTGAGATAGTCTGCATTGGCTTTCAAACTCCTCACAAAAACTTGTGGTAGACCAGATGCAACATATATTGCGTAATTGAGGGTATTAAAAGGCAACCGAAAAATTCGTTTGAAAAAGTATCTTTGAATGCTTTCAATTTCCTCAAAAAATTGGTACCCATAAACTTCAATTCCATAACAAAGACATCTATTAACCGTTGCAATTAAAACTTTAAACTTTGACGTAGAGTCAACAAATTTATTAGTAAAAAAATTTGACCACAAGGTATTAATTGCTGATTTTGCTACGGAAAGTTTTTCTTTAATATGGGCTTTCATACTTAGATTGTGAGTTATAATTAGGCTTAGATACTTAAACTCACTAACTACCTCAATATTTTGACCATCTAAATTCCAGTTCCTTGTAAGGTTATCAGATCGGTTTTGAGTTCTGATGATCATTATTTTAGATTTATTAATATTAATTTTAAGATCCCATGTATCACAAAATAGTTTCAGCTTATTAAATTGGAGTTGAAGCGTCATAGGATTGTCTGAAAAGATCACCAGGTCATCCGCGTAGAGCAGGAGCTTAATTGACAAATCGCCAAAGGTTACACCTCCTGGTAATTAATTTTCAATATCATTTATATATAAGGCGAACATCAACGGACTCAAAACGCAACCCTGTGGGACACCTGTTTCTGATCGGAAAGCTTTAGACTGGTGTTCACCATTGCATACAGTCGCAGACGTGTTCAAAAGAAGCTGTTCATAGACTTTAATGAACTTTGTTGATACACCAATAGTTGAAAGCTTATATAATAGTGAATGCCTATTGATAGTATCAAAAGCAGCTTTCAAATCTACAAAAAAAGTGTACAATGGTTTCTTTTTATCGATAAAACGTCTTGCGATGCTTGTAAGAGCAAATATTTGATCCATTGTTGAGAAATTAGCCCGAAAACCAGCTTGGAAACAGCTTATAATATTATTGCTGTCAACCCATCTTATAAGTCTACAGTATAAGATCTGAGCAAAAAGTTTTCTTAATGAACACAAAACGGATATACCTCTGTAATTCTCAGGAAGATTTGGATTACCTTTTTTAAATATAGCACATATTTTCGCCAAGCGAAAGCTACTTGGAAACATCTCGTCAATGAACATTTGATTTAGCAATGCTAAAATACGTTCCAGAAAATCAGGGGTCGAAAACTTGTAGAACTCGATCGGGATTCCATCTAATCCCGCAGCCTTATTATTTTTCATTTTATTAAGTGATGATAATAATTCAAGCATTGTAAAAGGCGAGTCTAGCTCAGGTATCGGAATGTATTGAAGGTCGTAGCTTAAAGAGTTTTGGTTTGAGTCTGAGAGCAAGAGGTTTTCAAAATAGTTTGCTAGTTGATCTACACTTACGCTCAAAGACGATGACTTGCTCCTTCCACCTAAGATCTACACTTTCCACCAAAAAGACTTGGAATCCCTACATTTTAAAGATTCCTAGCAGCTTTGTTTAAGTACAATTGCTTTTTGAAACTGCATAAATCCTTATATATTTTATTTTGTTGCAAGTAGAGTCTTTTGGAAGCTTCATTTGAAGACTGCCTGAAAAGCTTTAAGTAAGCGAAGGGTTTTTTCCTACTTTTTTTACACTCTTCGTCATACCAATTTTAAATAAAAGATGATTTATTCGGACAAGAACTAACAACTGCTGCATGCTTAACTAATTCAAAAACAGATTGTGTTGAAGATTCTATGCAAAGTTCATTAAAAGAACCCATTTGTTGATTTAAGTTTCAAACTAGCCTTACTTTCGACCCATTTTAGTTTCTTAACAGCATTAGATAGTTCAGCTCTGTTGTGGATAGTGTACATTCGCACGACACTACAATAGGCAGATGGGTTGGATAGTTTGCCGGATATACCTCAAAATTTTTAATCATATCAATCCAATTGCCCTTCACAATACAAAAATCAATTACAGAACAGCCTTGGGAAGATATAAAAGTATAATCGCCCCTGGAATCACCATTTGATACTCTATTTAAGATATAAAAACCAAAGTCTTCGAACAAATCTATCAGTAATTTGCCGTTTGTGTTCAAGCAATTATCCAGTGAGTTTGTTATATCAGTAAACTGGCAATTATTTAGAACAGGAGAATTTTGGAAATTACCTATACGACCGTTAAAGTCACTAATGTTCATAAGGTTCTCGTACTTGTAATTTAATAATATACTCTGCAATTCTTCGTATTCTGATTACCAGGAATTAAAGTTCAAATATACAGGAATAATATGAAAATATTTTGAATTACATTCTACATCGATTAAAATTGTGTTACTATAGTTCCTTAAAGTTACATTATTAATACTATTTGCTGAGCGTTTATTTTTGTAGCCACATAATATTCCACCACTAGCTCTCCCGAGTCTGTTATTTTGAATAGAATAAATATTATATTTGTTTCAGTCTGTCTAATGACATAATATTATGGTATTAAATCATGTTTCCTCATTCACTCAAATTTTATTATGGTCGAAATAGAAATAACACAAATTAATCATGTTTAGCTATTTACTCCTAAGCAACCCTATAGAGGGCATTGTTAAAATAGTGTAAATGTATTAGAACGAAAATCAGACTCATATGTATTAAATGTATTATGTAATTTCAAAACTCAAAGTACCTGATTTCAATGAACTTTGTTATGTAATGATCTTACATTTTTATATAGAGCGATCAGCTGTGACACTGAGGCTAAAAGTTTTTAGACAGACAAAGTAAATTAACTTTCGGTTTGATTCTGTGTTAATAAAGTTGGAAATTTATAACGTTGTAAAAAAGGAGTTTTTATTTCAAAGGTATAAGTCAATAAGGTTAAAAAGAAAAGTAATTTTTTCCTGACTACATCTTGGTAAAGAAACAGTAGGTAACAAGATTTCCTGCGACGTGAAAACCACATTGCTCGGGTTTTTGTAGCCTTTATTTTTATCTTCCATTTGTGGAAAAAATTCTCAATAAGTATAAGTGCGATTTGCAAAACCCTTGGAACATTTTGAAAGAGTATGCCAGAGGCAAAAATAGCCGTATCGTCCACAAACATAGCGATACCCACGTTTGGATCGAGAGCAGGAAAGTCCGATAAGTAAATGTTAAATAAAATTGGGCCCAAAACGGATCCTTGAGGGACACCAAAGGGTACGTCATATAAAAAGGATTATACGTAACCTAAGTAGACTGCAAAGCTTCTGTCTTCAAGAAAGCTTTTAATAAATTTATTTATATTGCAAGGAAAGTTGAATTGGAAAAGTTTAAAGAAGAGAGCATTATGCCAGATGGTATCAAAAGCTTTTTCGATGTCTAGCAAGATCATTCCAGTAAATTCTTTATCTGCAAATTTTTGTGATATGGAGTTTTTTATTCTTACTAATTGGTGGCAGGTTGAGTGGCGAGGTCGAAAGCCAAACTGATAATTAGGATAGATTCTTAAATCATCGACGAGAACTTGAATTTTTGATTTCATTATTTTTTCTAAAATTTTGCTTATGCTGCTAAGTAGGCTGATAGGTCTATAGCTAAGTGTATTGTCTAAAGGCTTGCCTGGCTTTGCAATTGGTATTACCTTAGCAATTTTCCAATTTTTTGGAAAGTAGTTAAATTTGAGACATGAGTTTAAAAGTATGGTGAGATATTTTACACCACTCTTCGGAAGAGATTTTATAAGAATGTATTTGATATTGTTTAATCCTGGAGACTTTTTGTTACTAGTTTCTAGTATAAGTTCTTTTATTTTTTTGTGGTTAGTATAATAATTTTCATTAACTATGGATGATCTACATGATAGCTCAGAGAGGAAATTTTGGACCTCAATTTCAGAGCATCATAGAAGCTCTTGATATTGAAGTAATTAAACGAAAAGATGTCAGAACTTTGAAATTAATTGTTTTTCTTATAATGACGGCAACTCCATCTCCAAAAAGAGTATGTTCTATGAAACCTAACGCATGCAAAATCAGAGTGAGAGAGAATTTTGTTTCAATCTAACAAAGTTTCCTTGATAAGGGCTAAATCAATATTTGCTCTATTCATAAAATTAAAAAGTTCAATTGATTTATGTTGAATACTTTGAGCATTCCAAGTAATATTTTTTAAAGAGTTAATCAGCATGGTTGTTATACACATATTTAATAGCAAAACTGGTTATTACATTGAACTGGTCTGCTTTTGTATGACAAGAGCTAAGTTTATATAATACTTCACTAAGAAAAGAATTACTTCAATCGAAAGAGAACAAGTTATTCTGATTTGATTTAGCGGCCAAAGCTGTATTATGTTCAGCTGGCAATAAGTTACGATTTTGGTGCCGAGCTGCTGGAGCTGGTGTTGATGTATGATGAAGTTTTCTCTTTGTCGATTTTATTTGGATGTTTGATGGCGGATTAGAAGAATTATGCTGAGGGAGACGGGGAAAATCTTCCATAGAGAGGTGATTGAATTGCCGCGGAACAGATGAAAGCTCCTTGGTTGTTTTAGTCGTTTGATTACGCAGTGCAATTTTTTGGCGAATACCAATGTAGTGTGTTCGGCTAATACATGTTGGATCAGATGATTTGTGCGGACCACTGCAGTTTGCACATTTTATGATTTCAGGTGAAGTACATTCAGTTGTTTTATGGTTGCCTGAGCAGTTGGCGCAGAATGTTTTAACCCGACATAATTTTCTCGTATTGCATCCGTTAAAATTCTTTGCCGCTGTTTTCTCCCGCTGAATCAAAATCTCTTGCCGTTTTGCCGCCGTTTTTTCCCGCATTCAAAACAACATTTTTACCGATCCCTCACCTTTAAGCATTGGATTCACCACTCCGCATGAATGGTCTCTCGCTTTTGCCGGAACTCTGAGCCACCAACTGAGAACAAAAAACTTAACTTAACGAATCACCAATTATTTGCTTACAGCCTACATCCCATGTTCCACATATTAAACTTCTGGTCTGTGCATCTAATATCGGATTTTGTCGGCAATAATAATTTGACCTTCGGTACACTAATAATCAAAAAAAATAAAAAAATTTTTAATAATTCTCTTTTAATAACAATTCATATATCAAAATTATTTTAATTTAAATTTCTTAACAAAAAAAAAGAACTTTATTATACAACAACGCAACAATCATAATTAACAATGAGTATCAATTCTTGTGATTCCCCTAACTGCGTTCTCGATTCTGAATTTACTGAACTTGTGACGTGTCGTGGGCTTTGTTACAAATAATACCATCCTATATGTATCGTTCGCAGCAATAGGGCTTGTCGTTATATTAAAGATATTAAAGATTATATTATAGATAAATGAACATTTTTGTATTCCTTTGTGAAGAGTGTAGAAATATTTCCCTCTCTCACGTTCTTCTTGCTGTGAAATGCCTAAGTGACTCTACAAACTCCATCATTGTTGACAATTAACAATTTCACAAAAAGGGTTTTTGCAAAATTTCACCACTTCAAGGAATTTTCTAAGAGCATTGAAGTACTGAATAGTTCCACTGAAACTGATTGCTTAATCGCTGTTTATCTATCCTTTCTTCAATAGATAAAAAAATTCATATTTTGTGCATTTAGGTAATTCGCTTGAAGAACACACTCACTGTCGATTTGATAATATTAACTGTAAAATGCGTTCTACGTTTGAATCGGTAATGAGTTCATACCCACTGGATAGCATACAAATGCTTATTCAAGATAAACGGTCGGACATTAATCTCTCTTTTCAAAATATGCCAAACTCAACGTCCCCTGCATCCTGTCCCATTATCTCAACGCTTCATGTTTTAACTTCTAAGAATTCTGAATTTAGCTGTGAACAAGCAATCACTCCTGCTTCTTTCAATGACATTATTGACGAAATTAAAATCTTTTCGTGTAAAAACGATGAAATCTCCATGCACTCTCAACACAACTCCATAATTTATAACAACTCTATCCTTACCGAGCTTACCAAATCCACTACAATACCAACCACAACACCACAACCAACAGCAACTTCCTCAATAATAACAGCAATAACAACAACAATAACTTCAATCACAACATCAACAACAGTAACAACATCAAATTCTATTGCTTGTCCTGCTCCTATCACCTTATCAACATCAAGATCAACGACAGTAACAACAGGAAATTCTAATGCTCGTCCTGCTCCTATCACCTCATCAACTTTAACAACATCCAATCACTCACTATCCGCTGATCTTACGTCTACTTCAAAATCATTAATGTCTAAATACAATAACATCTATCATACGCCTTCCAAACTTGTTTTCATTAGACGCTGCTTGAATGAAACCAAAGGATAAGTAAACTAAAAAATCTGAATGAATTGATGCCCTCTTTGTAAAAATTACTCCTACCCTTATCAGAATGTCCTTTTGATATATTTGCCCTTACAGAAACAAACCTTGATTCCAATTTCCTTGACAGTGAATTATTAACTTTCGATTTTGTTATATTTCGTGTAGATGAACAAATTAATGAAAATTGCCCCTCCAGATGAGGTGTTCTTATAGCCGTTCACAACCGATGTAGTGCAACTCTAGTCTATATTTCTAAATCACCACTCACTGAAGTAGTATGCATAAAACTATCTATTTTAAACGGTGTTTTTTGTATTATTTATTGCTATATTCACCCTTCGAAACCCACTTCCACATGCCGACTGCTAGTTAATTCATTCGACTCCCTTTTTAATACTACCGAATCCAGTGATGATATTATTATTACTGGAGATTTCAATTTACCAGATTTACGTGGTTACAATCTGAAGATGAATTTAGCTATGTTCCTTGTAATCCTATCTCTGAGAAAGAATGCCTTTTTTGTGATCGCATTTTTGGGTCTGGCCTTTTTCAGATAAGTAATATTACTAACAACCTAGGCAGACAACTTGACCCCATCTTCTCTTCCGACTCTCACAACTCAGTAAATACCGAGAGTTTTCATCTTCTCTCTAGCCTTGGCCACTATCATCCTCCCCTCTCCCTTGTCTTCACACTTGATCAAGGTATTTCAACGAATGATTCTGAAGCATCTTTCTTTTTTAATTTTCGTAAGGTTGACTTCTCTCAACTTTATGGTTTAATAAACCGTATTGATTTTAACTGCTTCATTAACACCATAACCCCCATCGACATTTCCCTTTCCCAGTGTAGAAGAACACTGCAATATTCGAATGCCTCATTCAATGTGTTCCCTTCTTGTCCCACAAGAATTGCTCGCTATATCCTCCTTGGTATACTAGAGAATTGCGAAGAATTTGTAATACAGGGTGGCGCACCAATTGCGCTACAATAAGAAATTCAAATAACTTTTTTTTTAATCGATGTATTTCATTTATTTTTTTTTTATTGGTTAGAAAATTAAATTTTATTTTAAATAGTTAGTTGTTTTTAAAGATTATAGACCGCAAATGACCTCCACGCTCTCCCACGCATATGCGGCACCTGGTCAAAAAATTATTCATTTCGGCCTGAAGAGTTGAAGTTGGGATCGCCTCAATTATTGTCGTTATGGACTGCTTTAATTCTGTTAAATTCCTGAGCTTCGTTTTATACACCTCTTGCTTGACATAACCCCATAAAAAGAAGTCTGGTGCAGTCAGGTCTGGTGACCTTGGGGGCCAGCGAAGAGTGGAGTTCCTAGAAATTAATTTGTTTGCGAATTTTTTGTTAAGCTCCGCCATAACTGGTCTGGCTATATGTGCAGTTGCTCTATCTTGCTGAAACCAAACACTGTTGAATGGTATACGTCTTCGGCGCAGTTCTGGGTAAAAAAAACTCCTTCAACATCTTTAAATAACGGTCCCCATTGACAGTAACGGTTACACCGTTTTCTTCAAAGAAGTACGGCCCGACAATACACCTTGATGAAACTGCACACCACACAGTGACTCGTTTTGGGTGCAGTTCCGTCTCATGGAGCATTTTTGGATTAGACTCATTCCATATACGGCAATTTTGCTTGTTTACATTGCCGTTAAGATCAAAATGGGCCTCATCAGACATGAACAAACAATTGATCAATGTGTTGTCTTCTTCGGCCATTGATATCATTTTTTGGCAAAATTCCAGGCGAACAGGCAAATCCTAAGGGTTTAACTTGCTAGTAATTTGGACTTTGTACGGAAACAAGTTTAAATCGTCATGAAGTATCCGTTGTAATGACCGTCTGCTATTTCCAATTTGCCCCGATAAGTTTCGGGTCGAAACGCTCGGATTGGCCTGTATTGCAGATGCTACTGCTGCGATTGTATCCTGAACCCGAACATTGGCATCGCGATGGTACGGCCTTCGTGTGATGCTTCCAGATTCGGCAAACATTTTTACAAACCTCATAATGGTCCATCTACTCGGGGGATTACCGCCAAACTCCCGCCTAAATTCCCTTTGGACGGAAATGACGGACTGCAAAGCACGGTACCGTTGCACTGTCCAAATTCTTTTCTCCGTATCCCAAGCATCCATTTTTATAAATCTAAATAGTAACCTACAAAATAAAAAAAAATAAGCCGATTACTCACACAGAAAAAAAGTTATTACGTTTTATTTTTGTAGCACGATTCGTGCGCCACCCGTTATTAAAAATATATTATGAAAAACATTTCTAAAATCAAGAACTACTGTCGATTATTTAAATTACCAACAGGCTTTTTTAAATTTTTCTTCTGTATGTGATTCTCTTAATCATGATTACCTTGATAAAATGCAGAGCAGTCTCCTTTCTGAACCTAAACAATTCTACCAGTTTATAAACATTAACAGAAAATCCGAGGGCCTTCCCCTTTCTTTTAATTTTCTTGGCACTTCTTCATCTGATTCCCAGGTTATCGCTAACCTTTTTGCATATTGTTTTAGTCTTTCATATAACGACGGTTTTCTTGGCACTTCTTCATCTGATTCCCAGGTTATCGCTAACCTTTTTGCATATTGTTTTAGTCTTTCATATAACGACGGTCCAATTGAAGCCGATTTTGATTATTTCTGTTATCTGGCTAATAGTTCACATACTTTTTTGTTTCTCTTGGGATAAGTCTAGATACTGTCTTCGAAAAAATCAGCCCACTCAAAGACGACTTTTCTCCTGGCCCAGACGGTATCCCCGCCATATTCCTTAAAAAAATGCATAAACACTCTCTGTGAACCTCTTACATGTTTAAACTCTCGCTCAGTCAAGCAGTTTTTCCTGCATTATGGAAAAATTCTTTTATATTTCCAATTCACAACAAAGGTAGTAAAAACGAAATTTCTAATTACCGTCCTATAGTTTAACTGTCCACAATTCCCAAACTTTATGAAAGTGTTGTTTATGACACTCTTTATTTCCACATTAAATCAATTGTTTCCCCACTACAGCATAGTTTCTTAAAGGGCAGGTCAACCACGATGAGCTTAACTCAATTTGTCCATATGAAACTCTGTGTTTTAGAAAATGGTCACGAGGTTGACGTAGTTACTAGCGACTTCTCTAAAGTGTTTGATAAAATTTCTCACGATATTATTTTCTCAAGTTAAGAGCTTTTGGTTTTCCACCACTATTCATCCAATGGGTGAAATCCTATTTGAAAGACATTTTTTAAAGGGTAGTGTTCAGAGGTTCTTTATCAATTCCAATTTCTGCTACCTCCAGCGTTCTTCTTCTTAGCTCACTCTTATTTCTTCTTAGCATAAATGATGTGGATAAGATTATTTCCCACTCGGACCTTTTTATCTATGCAGATAACATAAAAATAACGAAAGTAATTACTACCTTGTGACCCTCCGCTACTTCAACACGATTTAAATTCCTTTCTACCTTGGTGTCATACAAATTTACTTGAACTTAATGTTAGCAAGTGTCAATTTATGACTTTCTTACGGAAACGTTTAACACTTCCCTTTCGAATGTACGTATTTTGTAACGTTGCTGTTCCAGTAGTATCTTCCATTAGTGATCTAGGTATCTATTGCGATAAAGAACTTAATATCCACTCCCACATCGACCAAATTATTACAAAAGGGAACTCTTCCCTTGGTTTTATAAAGCGCTGGTCC
Source organism: Platycheirus rosarum (assembly GCA_963971375.1). NCBI lineage: Eukaryota > Metazoa > Arthropoda > Insecta > Diptera > Syrphidae > Platycheirus > Platycheirus rosarum. The sequence goes on from OZ020507.1 coordinate 127,684,067, forward strand.
AAAGACTTTTCCAACCGTTACCTCACCAAATCACTCCACATAACATTCGTTAGGCCTATTCTTGAGTATGCTTCACAGGTGTGGTCTCCTTATCAAAGAATCCACTCAATTAGAATTGAAGCTGTACGGCGAAGATTTCTTCGTTTCACTTTACAACATCTTCCTTTGTCGAATCCCCTTTAAGCTTATTAATGAATAATTGTACTTTAGCCTTAAGACTGCTTGTATTAAGCAATAAATTAATAACTTCAAGTATAGCTATAGGTACTGCATTAAGTCAGTTTACATAGCCTATCTTCTTTCTCAGTCGTACCCTTACGGAAACTGAAGAAAAATATTTAACAAATGAAAAAGAGCAATTAGCCATAGTTCAGTCTCTTTATAGCTGACTTAACCAATAACACAGACCATCAGAGGCTTATATTCAGTATATCGGACAAAAATCCGAATAGAAAACTTAAACGCTGGAAAGCAATAATTGAAGTGTTTGTTGATTGCCGTCGTTTGCTGTCTTGCATCTGGCGATTATTTTATCTTTGTCTTGTGAACAAAACGATAAAAACATATTTATTTCAAAGACTAAATTCTTCGTCGTGTTAACTCCCCCATCAACTCTAGATTGAGCGTCCTGTTTAATCCTGAATTCTTCTCGATATTTGTCCATCATATCTCTGAACCAAATTGCCTCCATTTCCATAATTTGTTCTATGTAAGTATACATGTTTGCGTTTGCGACTGTAAATGAGAAGCTTGATAGTTAGGTAAATAAACAAGATTACAAATAAGGTTGCGGATAGCGTTATTCCAATATTGTTTTCTGCTTGAATTCTTATTTTTTGGAGAAGATTAATATTTTTTTGATCCCTTTGTAAATATTTCTATTGGATAATTATTTTCACGTATCTTAGAACATTTAGTTGGGTTCTTATTTAATAGGTTAATAAAACATGTTTGCTTACTTTCTATTTTACAAAATCTGTTTTGTATTTCTAACATGCAATCCTTAACATTTAGAAATTGATTTTAACTATTTTATTTTTAATAAGTAATTTTCCATCACCTTGGTTGATTGCTTTAGTTATACATGTTTTACATTTTTGAGTTATTAATGGATAATTGATTAATATAACAATTACATCCTTATTTTATAATATTTTAAATGTCTAACAAATCTGTTATAGTAAATTACTCCAATTTAAATTTGACAATTTCTTGAATATCATCATGATTTAATATTCCTGGGTTTAATTTCCCAGTTTTGCAAAACTTAATGTATTTAACAAATTTTGTAATTCAAAAGATATAATTCTTATTGCCGAGAAATGATCTCATCTTTATGTGAATATGTAGTCTTTTATTAATTTGAAAAGCTTTGAATTCGTTACAAACTGTTGATTATTATTTTTAACAAGATCATTTATTTTGCTTTCGGCACTTATTTCTTCTTCTTGATCAGGTGTTCCTGAAATCCATTTCCATACTTTACGTGGTTTCGTAATTTAATATTATTACCGATATAATTTTTTAATTAACTCATCCAGTTTTCCAACTTCGTTTCTATCTTGGTAGTTTTTTCCTACTTCTATGGTTTGGTGTACTTGATCAATAATTGTTTGTTTAATTAAAGTTAAATTTCTCACGTGGAACATGTGTCGTGTTCCGTTCGTTATTACAATGTCTCCGTCCTCTATTATGATGTATTCTTCTCTATTATAATCGGTAACTTTGTTAGATAGTAAAATTGTCACTAATGTGAGCATTGTGAAACATATATTCAGCTTCATTTTCTGAAATGAGTGATATGGATATGGAGTTTTTTATTCTTACTAATTGGTGGCAGGTTGAGTGGCGAGGTCGAAAGCCAAACTGATAATTAGGATAGATTCTTAAATCATCGACGAGAACTTGAATTTTTGATTTCATTATTTTTTCTAAAATTTTGCTTATGCTGCTAAGTAGGCTGATAGGTCTATAGCTAAGTGTATTGTCTAAAGGCTTGCCTGGCTTTGCAATTGGTATTACCTTAGCAATTTTCCAATTTTTTGGAAAGTAGTTAAATTCGAGACATGAGTTTAAAAGTATGGTGAGATATTTTACACCACTCTTCGGAAGAGATTTCATAAGAATGTATTTGATATTGTTTAATCCTGGAGACTTTTTGTTACTAGTTTCTAGTATAAGTTCTTTTATTTTTTTGTGGTTAGTATAATAATTTTCATTAACTATGGATGATCTACATGATAGCTCAGAGAGGACATTTTGGACCTCAATTTCAGAGCATCATAGAAGCTCTTGATATTGAAGTAATTAAACGAAAAGATGTCAGAACTTTGAAATTAATTGTTTTTCTTATAATGACGGCAACTCCACCTCCAAAAAGAGTATGTTCTATGAAACCTAACGCATGCAAAATCAGATTGAGAGAGAATTTTGTTTCAATCTAACAAAGTCTCCTTGATAAGGGCTAAATCAATATTTGCTCTATTCATAAAATTAAAAAGTTCAATTGATTTATGTTGAATACTTTGAGCATTCCAAGTAATATTTTTTAAAGAGTTAATCAGCATGGTTGTTATACACATATTTATTAGCAAAACTGGTTATTACATTGAACTGGTCTGCTTTTGTATGACAAGAGCTAAGTTTATATAATACTTCACTAAGAAGAGAATTACTTCAATCGAAAGAGAACAAGTTATTCTGATTTGATTTAGCGGCCAAAGCTGTATTATGTTCAGCTGGCAATAAGTTACGATTTTGGTGCCGAGCTGCTGGAGCTGGTGTTGATGTATGATGAAGTTTTCTCTTTGTCGATTTTATTTGGATGTTTGATGGCGGATTAGAAGAATTATGCTGAGGGAGACGGGGAAAATCTTCCATAGAGAGGTGATTGAATTGCCGCGGAACAGATGAAAGCTCCTTGGTTGTTTTAGTCGTTTGATTACGCAGTGAAATTTTTTGGCGAATACCAATGTAGTGTGTTCGGCTAATACATGTTGGATCAGATGATTTGTGCGGACCACTGCAGTTTGCACATTTTATGATTTCAGGTGAAGTACATTCAGTTGTTTTATGGTTGCCTGAGCAGTTGGCGCAGAATGTTTTAACCCGACATAATTTTCTCGTATTGCATCCGTTAAAATTCTTTGCCGCTGTTTTCTCCCGCTGAATCAAAATCTCTTGCCGTTTTGCCGCCGTTTTTTCCCGCATTCAAAACAACATTTTTACCGATCCCTCACCTTCAAGCATTGGATTCACCACTCTGCATGAATGGTCTCTCGCTTTTGCCGGAACTCTGAGCCACCAACTGAGAACAAAAAACTTAACTTAACGAATCACCAATTATTTGCTTACAGCCTACATCCCATGTTCCACATATTAAACTTCTGGTCTGTGCATCTAATATCGGTTTTTGTCGGCAATAATAATTTGACCTTCGGTACACTAATAATCAAAAAAAATAAAATTTTTTTTAATAATTCTCTTTTAATAACAATTCATATATCAAAATTATTTTAATTTAAATTTCTTAACAAAAAAAAAGAACTTTATTATACAACAACGCAACAATCATAATTAACAATGAGTATCAATTCTTGTGATTCCCCTAACTGCGTTCTCGATTCTGAATTTACTGAACTTGTGACGTGTCGTAGGCTTTGTTACAAATAATACCATCCTATATGTATCGTTCGCAGCAATAGGGCTTGTCGTTATATTAAAGATATTAAAGATTATATTATAGATATATGAACATTTTTGTATTCCTTTGTGAAGAGTGTAGAAATATTTCCCTCTCTCACGTTCTTCTTGCTGTGAAATGCCTAAGTGACTCTACAAACTCCATCATTGTTGACAATTAACAATTTCACAAAAAGGGTTTTTGCAAAATTTCACCACTTCAAGGAATTTTCTAAGAGCATTGAAGTACTGAATAGTTCCACTGAAACTTTAAGCAATCGCTGTTTATCTATCCTTTCTTCAATAGATAAAAAAAATTCATATTTTGTGCATTTAGGTAATTCGCTTGAAGAACACACTCACTGTCGATTTGATAATATTAACTGTGAAATGCGTTCTACGTTTGAATCGGTAATGAGTTCATACCCACTGGATAGCATACAAATGCTTATTCAAGATAAACGGTCGGACATTAATCTCTCTTTTCAAAATATGCCAAACTCAACGTCCCCTGCATCCTGTCCCATTATCTCAACGCTTCATGTTTTAACTTCTAAGAATTCTGAATTTAGCTGTGAACAAGCAATCACTCCTGCTTCTTTCAATGACATTATTGACGAAATTAAAATCTTTTCGTGTAAAAACGATGAAATCTCCATGCACTCTCAACACAACTCCATAATTTATAACAACTCTATCCTTACCGAGCTTACCAAATCCACTACAATACCAACCACAACACCACAACCAACAGCAACTTCCTCAATAATAACAGCAATAACAACAACAATAACTTCAATCACAACATCAACAACAGTAACAACATCAAATTCTATTGCTTGTCCTGCTCCTATCACCTTATCAACATCAAGATCAACGACAGTAACAACAGGAAATTCTAATGCTCGTCCTGCTCCTATCACCTCATCAACTTTAACAACATCCAATCACTCACTATCCGCTGATCTTACGTCTACTTCAAAATCATTAATGTCTAAATACAATAACATCTATCATACGCCTTCCAAACTTGTTTTCATTAGACGCTGCTTGAATGAAACCAAAGGATAAGTAAACTAAAAAATCTGACTGAATTGATGCCCTCTTTGTAAAAATTACTCCTACCCTTATCAGAATGTCCTTTTGATATATTTGCCCTTACAGAAACAAACCTTGATTCCAATTTCCTTGACAGTGAATTATTAACTTTCGATTTTGTTATATTTCGTGTAGATGAACAAATTAATGAAAATTGCCCCTCCAGATGAGGTGTTCTTATAGCCGTTCACAACCGATGTAGTGCAACTCTAGTCTATATTTCTAAATCACCACTCACTGAAGTAGTATGCATAAAACTATTTATTTTAAACGGTGTTTTTTGTATTATTTATTGCTATATTCACCCTTCGAAACCCACTTCCACATGCCGACTGCTAGTTAATTCATTCGACTCCCTTTTTAATACTACCGAATCCAGTGATGATATTATTATTACTGGAGATTTCAATTTACCAGATTTACGTGGTTACAATCTGAAGATGAATTTAGCTATGTTCCTTGTAATCCTATCTCTGAGAAAGAATGCCTTTTTTGTGATCGCATTTTTGGGTCTGGCCTTTTTCAGATAAGTAATATTACTAACAACCTAGGCAGACAACTTGACCCCATCTTCTCTTCCGACTCTCACAACTCAGTAAATACCGAGAGTTTTCATCTTCTCTCTAGCCTTGGCCACTATCATCCTCCCCTCTCCCTTGTCTTCACACTTGATCAAGGTATTTCAACGAATGATTCTGAAGCATCTTTCTTTTTTAATTTTCGTAAGGTTGACTTCTCTCAACTTTATGATTTAATAAACCGTATTGATTTTAACTGCTTCATTAACACCATAACCCCCATCGACATTTCCCTTTCCTTCTTCTACACTGCAATCTTCGAATGCCTCATTCAATGTGTTCCCTTCTTGTCCCACAAGAATTGCTCGCTATATCCTCCTTGGTATACTAGAGAATTGCGAAGAATTTGTAATACAGGGTGGCGCACCAATTGTGCTACAATAAGAAATTCAAATAACTTTTTTTTTTAATCGATGTATTTCATTTTTTTTTTTTTTATTGGTTAGAAAATTAAATTTTATTTTAAATAGTTAGTTGTTTTAAAGATTATAGACCGCAAATGACCTCCACGCTCTCCCACGCATATGCGGCACCTGGTCAAAAAATTATTCATTTCGGCCTGAAGATTTGAAGTTGGGATCGCCTCAATTATTGTCGTTATGGACTGCTTTAATTCTGTTAAATTCCTGGGCTTCGTTTTATACACCTCTTGCTTGACATAACCCCATAAAAAGAAGTCTGGTGCAGTCAGGTCAGGTGACCTTGGGGGCCAGCGAAGAGTGGAGTTCCTAGAAATTAATTTGTTTGCGAATTTTTTGTTAAGCTCCGCCATAACTGGTCTGGCTATATGTGCAGTTGCTCTATCTTGCTGAAACCAAACACTGTTGAATGGTATACGTCTTTGGCGCAGTTCTGGGTAAAAAAAACTCCTTCAACATCTTTAAATAACGGTCCCCATTGACAGTAACGGTTACACTGTTTTCTTCAAAGAAGTACGGCCCGACAATACACCTTGATGAAACTGCACACCACACAGTGACTCGTTTTGGGTGCAGTTCCGTCTCATGGAGCATCTCTGGATTAGACTCATTCCATATACGGCAATTTTGCTTGTTTACATTGCCGTTAAGATCAAAATGGGCCTCATCAGACATGAACAAACAATTGATCAATGTGTTGTCTTCTTCGGCCATTGATATCATTTTTTGGCAAAATTCCAGGCGAACAGGCAAATCCTAAGGGTTTAACTTGCTAGTAATTTGGACTTTGTACGGAAACAAGTTTAAATCGTCATGAAGTATCCGTTGTAATGACCGTCTGCTATTTCCAATTTGCCCCGATAAGTTTCGGGTCGAAACGCTCGGATTGGCCTGTATTGCAGATGCTACTGCTGCGATTGTATCCTGAACCCGAACATTGGCATCGCGATGGTACGGCCTTCGTGCGATGCTTCCAGATTCGGCAAACATGTTTACAAACCTTATAATGGTCCATCTACTCGGGGGATTACCGCCAAACTCCCGCCTAAATTCCCTTTGGACGGAAATGACGGACTGCAAAGCATGGTACCGTTGCACTATCCAAATTCTTTTCTCCGTATCCCAAGCATCCATTTTTATAAATCTAAATAGTAACCTACAAAATAAAAAAAAATAAGCCGATTACTCACACAGAAAAAAAGTTATTACGTTTTATTTTTGTAGCACGATTCGTGCGCCACCCGTTATTAGAAATATATTATGTAAAACATTTCTAAAATCAAGAACTACTGTCGATTATTTAAATTACCAACAGGCTTTTTTAAATTTTTCTTCTGTATGTGATTCTCTTAATCATGATTACCTTGATAAAATGCAGAGCAGTCTCCTTTCTGAACCTAAACAATTCTACCAGTTTATAAACATTAAGAGAAAATCCGAGGGCCTTCCCCTTTCTTTTAATTTTCTTGGCACTTCTTCATCTGATTCCCAGGTTATCGCTAACCTTTTTGCATATTGTTTTAGTCTTTCATATAACGACGGTCCAATTGAAGCCGATTTTGATTATTTCTGTTATCTGGCTAATAGTTCACATACTTTTTTGTTTCTCTTGGGATTAGTCTAGATACTGTCTTCGAAAAAATCAGCCCACTCAAAGACGACTTTTCTCCTGGCCCAGACGGTATCCCCGCCATATTCCTTAAAAAAAATGCATAAACACTCTCTGTGAACCTCTTACATGTTTAAACTCTCGCTCAGTCAAGCAGTTTTTCCTGCATTATGGAAAAATTCTTTTATATTTCCAATTCACAACAAAGGTAGTAAAAACGAAAATTCTAATTACCGTCCTATAGTTTAACTGTCCACAATTCCCAAACTTTATGAAAGTGTTGTTTATGACACGCTTTATTTCCACATTAAATCAATTGTTTCCCCACTACAGCATAGTTTCTTAAAGGGCAGGTCAACCACGATGAGCTTAACTCAATTTGTCCATATGAAACTCTGTGTTTTAGAAAATGGTCACGAGGTTGACGTAGTTACTAGCGACTTCTCTAAAGTGTTTGATAAAATTTCTCACGATATTATTTTCTCAAGTTAAGAGCTTTTGGTTTTCCACCACTATTCATCCAATGGGTGAAATCCTATTTGAAAGACATTTTTTAAAGGGTAGTGTTCAGAGGTTCTTTATCAATTCCAATTTCTGCTACCTCCAGCGTTCCTCTTCTTAGCTCACTCTTATTTCTTCTTGGCATAAATGATGTGGATAAGATTATTTCCCACTCGGACCTTTTTATCTATGCAGATAACATAAAAAATAACGAAAGTAATTACTACCTTGTGACCCTCCGCTACTTCAACACGATTTAAATTCTATTCTACCTTGGTGTCATACAAATTTCCTTGAACTTAATGTTAGCAAGTGTCAATTTATGACTTTCTTACGGAAACGTTTAACACTTCCCCCTCGAATGTACGTATTTTGTAACGTTGCTGTTCCAGTAGTATCTTCCATTAGTGATCTAGGTATCTATTGCGATAAAGAACTTAATATCCACTCCCACATCGACCAAATTATTACAAAAGGGAACTCTTCCCTTGGTTTTATAAAGCGCTGGTCCAAAGACTTTTCCAACCGTTACCTCACCAAATCACTCCACATAACATTCGTTAGGCCTATTCTTGAGTATGCTTCACAGGTGTGGTCTCCTTATCAAAGAATCCACTCAATTAGAATTGAAGCTGTAGGGCGAAGATTTCTTCGTTTCACTTTACAACATCTTCCTTTGTCGAATCCCCTTTAAGCTTATTAATGAATAATTGTACTTAAGCCTTAAGACTGCTTGTATTAAGCAATAAAATAATAACTTCAAGTATAGCTATAGGTACTGCATTAAGTCAGTTTACATAGCCTATCTTCTTTCTCAGTCGTACCCTTACGGAAACTGAAGAAAAATATTTAACAAATGAAAAAGAGCAATTAGCCATAGTTCAGTCTCTTTATAGCTGACTTAACCAATAACACAGACCATCAGAGGCTTATATTCAGTATATCGGACAAAAATCCGAATAGAAAACTTAAACGCTGGAAAGCAATAATTGAAGTGTTTGTTGATTGGCGTCGTTTGCTGTCTTGCATCTGGCGATTATTTTATCTTTGTCTTGTGAACAAAACGATAAAAACATATTTATTTCAAAGACTAAATTCTTCGTCGTGTTAACTCCCCCATCAACTCTAGATTGAGCGTCCTGTTTAATCCTGAATTCTTCTCGATATTTGTCCATCATATCTCTGAACCAAATTGCCTCCATTTCCATAATTTGTTCTATGTAAGTATACATGTTTGCGTTTGCGACTGTAAATGAGAAGCTTGATAGTTAGCTAAATAAACAAGATTACAAATAAGGTTGCGGATAGCGTTATTCCAATATTGTTTTCTGCTTGAATTCTTATTTTTTGGAGAAGATTAATATTTTTGAACTTGAGGTCATTATTTAATGTGTCGATGTATGTTTCGATTTCGTACTGTGTATTGGAGTATCCCTTAAGATAGTCTCGGATTTGTTGTGAAGGGTTCTCAAAAACCTGTCCATCGATAGTTACGTTGTTTTCGTATGTGATTAGGTAAACTCCGTTATATGATGAATTATCAACGATGTGGTGTCCTGTGGATAATATTGATCCCTTTGTAAATATTTCTATTGGATAATTATTTTCACGTATCTTAGAACATTTAGTTGGGTTCTTATTTAATAGGTTAATAAAACATGTTTGCTTACTTTCTATTTTACAAAATCTGTTTTGTATTTCTAACATGCAATCCTTAACATTTAGAAATTGATTTTAACTATTTTATTTTTAATAAGTAATTTTCCATCACCTTGGTTGATTGCTTTAGTTATACATGTTTTACATTTTTGAGTTATTAATGGATAATTGATTAATATAACAATTACATCCTTATTTTATAATATTTTAAATGTCTAACAAATCTGTTATAGTAAATTACTCCAATTTAAATTTGACAATTTCTTGAATATCATCATGATTTAATATTCCTGGGTTTAATTTCCCAGTTTTGCAAAACTTAATGTATTTAACAAATTTTGTAATTCAAAAGATATAATTCTTAATTGCCGAGAAATGATCTCATCTCTATGTGAGTATGTAGTCTTTTATTAATTTGAAAAGCTTTGAATTCGTTACAAACTGTTGATTATTATTTTTAACAAGATCATTTATTTTGCTTTCGACACTTATTTCTTCTTCTTGATCAGGTGTTCCTGAAATCCATTTCCATACTTTACGTGGTTTCGTATTTTACCGATATAATTTTTTAATTAACTCATCCAGTTTTCCAACTTCGTTTCTATCTTGGTAGTTTTTTCCTACTTCTATGGTTTGGTGTACTTGATCAATAATTGTTTGTTTAATTAAAGTTAAATTTCTCACGTGGAACATGTGTCGTGTTCCGTTCGTTATTACAATGTCTCCGTCCTCTATTATGATGTATTTTTCTCTATTATAATCGGTAACTTTGTTAGATAGTAAAATTGTGAGCATTGTGAAACATATATTCAGCTTCATTTTCTGAAATGAGTGATATGGATATGGAGTATTTTATTCTTACTAATTGGTGGCAGGTTGAGTGGCGAGGTCGAAAGCCAAACTGATGATTAGGATAGATTCTTAAATCATCGACGAGAACTTGAATTTTTGATTTCATTATTTTTTCTAAAATTTTGCTTATGCTGCTAAGTAGGCTGATAGGTCTATAGCTAAGTGTATTGTCTAAAGGCTTGCCTGGCTTTGCAATTGGTATTACCTTAGCAATTTTCCAATTTTTTGGAAAGTAGTTAAATTTGAGACATGAGTTTAAAAGTATGGTGAGATATTTTACACCACTCTTCGGAAGAGATTTCATAAGAATGTATTTGATATTGTTTAATCCTGGAGACTTTTTGTTACTAGTTTCTAGTATAAGTTCTTTTATTTTTTTGTGGTTAGTATAATAATTTTCATTAACTATGGATGATCTACATGATAGCTCAGAGAGGACATTTAGGACCTCAATTTCAGAGCATCATAGAAGCTCTTGATATTGAAGTAATTAAACGAAAAGATGTCAGAACTTTGAAATTAATTGTTTTTCTTATAATGACGGCAACTCCACCTCCAAAAAGAGTATGTTCTATGAAACCTAACGCATGCAAAATCAGATTGAGAGAGAATTTTGTTTCAATCTAACAAAGTTTCCTTGATAAGGGCTAAATCAATATTTGCTCTATTCATAAAATTAAAAAGTTCAATTGATTTATGTTGAATACTTTGAGCATTCCAAGTAATATTTTTTAAAGAGTTAATCAGCATGGTTGTTATACACATATTTATTAGCAAAACTGGTTATTACATTGAACTGGTCTGCTTTTGTATGACAAGAGCTAAGTTTATATAATACTTCACTAAGAAGAGAATTACTTCAATCGAAAGAGAACAAGTTATTCTGATTTGATTTAGCGGCCAAAGCTGTATTATGTTCAGCTGGCAATAAGTTACGATTTTGGTGCCGAGCTGCTGGAGCTGGTGTTGATGTATGATGAAGTTTTCTCTTTGTCGATTTTATTTGGATGTTTGATGGCGGATTAGAAGAATTATGCTGAGGGAGACGGGGAAAATCTTCCATAGAGAGGTGATTGAATTGCCGCGGAACAGATGAAAGCTCCTTGGTTGTTTTAGTCGTTTGATTACGCAGTGAAATTTTTTGGCGAATACCAATGTAGTGTGTTCGGCTAATACATGTTGGATCAGATGATTTGTGCGGACCACTGCAGTTTGCACATTTTATGATTTCAGGTGAAGTACATTCAGTTGTTTTATGGTTGCCTGAGCAGTTGGCGCAGAATGTTTTAACCCGACATAATTTTCTCGTATTGCATCCGTTAAAATTCTTTGCCGCTGTTTTCTCCCGCTGAATCAAAATCTCTTGCCGTTTTGCCGCCGTTTTTTCCCGCATTCAAAACAACATTTTTACCGATCCCTCACCTTCAAGCATTGGATTCACCACTCTGCATGAATGGTCTCTCGCTTTTGCCGGAACTCTGAGCCACCAACTGAGAACAAAAAACTTAACTTAACGAATCACCAATTATTTGCTTACAGCCTACATCCCATGTTCCACATATTAAACTTCTGGTCTGTGCATCTAATATCGGTTTTTGTCGGCAATAATAATTTGACCTTCGGTACACTAATAATCAAAAAAAATAAAATTTTTTTTAATAATTCTCTTTTAATAACAATTCATATATCAAAATTATTTTAATTTAAATTTCTTAACAAAAAAAAAGAACTTTATTATACAACAACGCAACAATCATAATTAACAATGAGTATCAATTCTTGTGATTCCCCTAACTGCGTTCTCGATTCTGAATTTACTGAACTTGTGACGTGTCGTAGGCTTTGTTACAAATAATACCATCCTATATGTATCGTTCGCAGCAATAGGGCTTGTCGTTATATTAAAGATATTAAAGATTATATTATAGATATATGAACATTTTTGTATTCCTTTGTGAAGAGTGTAGAAATATTTCCCTCTCTCACGTTCTTCTTGCTGTGAAATGCCTAAGTGACTCTACAAACTCCATCATTGTTGACAATTAACAATTTCACAAAAAGGGTTTTTGCAAAATTTCACCACTTCAAGGAATTTTCTAAGAGCATTGAAGTACTGAATAGTTCCACTGAAACTTTAAGCAATCGCTGTTTATCTATCCTTTCTTCAATAGATAAAAAAAATTCATATTTTGTGCATTTAGGTAATTCGCTTGAAGAACACACTCACTGTCGATTTGATAATATTAACTGTGAAATGCGTTCTACGTTTGAATCGGTAATGAGTTCATACCCACTGGATAGCATACAAATGCTTATTCAAGATAAACGGTCGGACATTAATCTCTCTTTTCAAAATATGCCAAACTCAACGTCCCCTGCATCCTGTCCCATTATCTCAACGCTTCATGTTTTAACTTCTAAGAATTCTGAATTTAGCTGTGAACAAGCAATCACTCCTGCTTCTTTCAATGACATTATTGACGAAATTAAAATCTTTTCGTGTAAAAACGATGAAATCTCCATGCACTCTCAACACAACTCCATAATTTATAACAACTCTATCCTTACCGAGCTTACCAAATCCACTACAATACCAACCACAACACCACAACCAACAGCAACTTCCTCAATAATAACAGCAATAACAACAACAATAACTTCAATCACAACATCAACAACAGTAACAACATCAAATTCTATTGCTTGTCCTGCTCCTATCACCTTATCAACATCAAGATCAACGACAGTAACAACAGGAAATTCTAATGCTCGTCCTGCTCCTATCACCTCATCAACTTTAACAACATCCAATCACTCACTATCCGCTGATCTTACGTCTACTTCAAAATCATTAATGTCTAAATACAATAACATCTATCATACGCCTTCCAAACTTGTTTTCATTAGACGCTGCTTGAATGAAACCAAAGGATAAGTAAACTAAAAAATCTGACTGAATTGATGCCCTCTTTGTAAAAATTACTCCTACCCTTATCAGAATGTCCTTTTGATATATTTGCCCTTACAGAAACAAACCTTGATTCCAATTTCCTTGACAGTGAATTATTAACTTTCGATTTTGTTATATTTCGTGTAGATGAACAAATTAATGAAAATTGCCCCTCCAGATGAGGTGTTCTTATAGCCGTTCACAACCGATGTAGTGCAACTCTAGTCTATATTTCTAAATCACCACTCACTGAAGTAGTATGCATAAAACTATCTATTTTAAACGGTGTTTTTTGTATTATTTATTGCTATATTCACCCTTCGAAACCCACTTCCACATGCCGACTGCTAGTTAATTCATTCGACTCCCTTTTTAATACTACCGAATCCAGTGATGATATTATTATTACTGGAGATTTCAATTTACCAGATTTACGTGGTTACAATCTGAAGATGAATTTAGCTATGTTCCTTGTAATCCTATCTCTGAGAAAGAATGCCTTTTTTGTGATCGCATTTTTGGGTCTGGCCTTTTTCAGATAAGTAATATTACTAACAACCTAGGCAGACAACTTGACCCCATCTTCTCTTCCGACTCTCACAACTCAGTAAATACCGAGAGTTTTCATCTTCTCTCTAGCCTTGGCCACTATCATCCTCCCCTCTCCCTTGTCTTCACACTTGATCAAGGTATTTCAACGAATGATTCTGAAGCATCTTTCTTTTTTAATTTTCGTAAGGTTGACTTCTCTCAACTTAATGTTTTAATAAACCGTATTGATTTTAACTGCTTCATTAACACCATAACCCCCATCGACATTTCCCTTTCCTTCTTCTACACTGCAATCTTCGAATGCCTCATTCAATGTGCTCCCTTCTTGTCCCACAAGAATTGCTCGCTATATCCTCCTTGGTATACTAGAGAATTGCGAAGAATTTGTAATACAGGGTGGCGCACCAATTGTGCTACAATAAGAAATTCAAATAACTTTTTTTTTAATCGATGTATTTCATTTATTTTTTTTTTATTGGTTAGAAAACTAAATTTTATTTTAAATAGTTAGTTGTTTTTAAAGATTATAGACCGCAAATGACCTCCACGCTCTCCCACGCATATGCGGCACCTGGTCAAAAAATTATTCATTTCGGCCTGAAGAGTTGAAGTTGGGATCGCCTCAATTATTGTCGTTATGGACTGCTTTAATTCTGTTAAATTCCTGAGCTTCGTTTTATACACCTCTTGCTTGACATAACCCCATAAAAAGAAGTCTGGTGCAGTCAGGTCAGGTGACCTTGGGGGCCAGCGAAGAGTGGAGTTCCTAGAAATTAATTTGTTTGCGAATTTTTTGTTAAGCTCCGCCATAACTGGTCTGGCTATATGTGCAGTTGCTCTATCTTGCTGAAACCAAACACTGTTGAATGGTATACGTCTTTGGCGCAGTTCTGGGTAAAAAAAACTCCTTCAACATCTTTAAATAACGGTCCCCATTGACAGTAACGGTTACACTGTTTTCTTCAAAGAAGTACGGCCCGACAATACACCTTGATGAAACTGCACACCACACAGTGACTCGTTTTGGGTGCAGTTCCGTCTCATGGAGCATCTCTGGATTAGACTCATTCCATATACGGCAATTTTGCTTGTTTACATTGCCGTTAAGATCAAAATGGGCCTCATCAGACATGAACAAACAATTGATCAATGTGTTGTCTTCTTCGGCCATTGATATCATTTTTTGGCAAAATTCCAGGCGAACAGGCAAATCCTAAGGGTTTAACTTGCTAGTAATTTGGACTTTGTACGGAAACAAGTTTAAATCGTCATGAAGTATCCGTTGTAATGACCGTCTGCTATTTCCAATTTGCCCCGATAAGTTTCGGGTCGAAACGCTCGGATTGGCCTGTATTGCAGATGCTACTGCTGCGATTGTATCCTGAACCCGAACATTGGCATCGCGATGGTACGGCCTTCGTGCGATGCTTCCAGATTCGGCAAACATGTTTACAAACCTTATAATGGTCCATCTACTCGGGGGATTACCGCCAAACTCCCGCCTAAATTCCCTTTGGACGGAAATGACGGACTGCAAAGCATGGTACCGTTGCACTATCCAAATTCTTTTCTCCGTATCCCAAGCATCCATTTTTATAAATCTAAATAGTAACCTACAAAATAAAAAAAAATAAGCCGATTACTCACACAGAAAAAAAGTTATTACGTTTTATTTTTGTAGCACGATTCGTGCGCCACCCGTTATTAGAAATATATTATGAAAAACATTTCTAAAATCAAGAACTACTGTCGATTATTTAAATTACCAACAGGCTTTTTTAAATTTTTCTTCTGTATGTGATTCTCTTAATCATGATTACCTTGATAAAATGCAGAGCAGTCTCCTTTCTGAACCTAAACAATTCTACCAGTTTATAAACATTAACAGAAAATCCGAGGGCCTTTCCCTTTCTTTTAATTTTCTTGACACTTCTTCATCTGATTCCCAGGTTATCGCTAACCTTTTTGCATATTGTTTTAGTCTTTCATATAACGACGGTCCAATTGAAGCCGATTTTGATTATTTCTGTTATCTGGCTAATAGTTCACATACTTTTTTGTTTCTCTTGGGATTAGTCTAGATACTGTCTTCGAAAAAATCAGCCCACTCAAAGACGACTTTTCTCCTGGCCCAGACGGTATCCCCGCCATATTCCTTAAAAAAAATGCATAAACACTCTCTGTGAACCTCTTACATGTTTAAACTCTCGCTCAGTCAAGCAGTTTTTCCTGCATTATGGAAAAATTCTTTTATATTTCCAATTCACAACAAAGGTAGTAAAAACGAAATTTCTAATTACCGTCCTATAGTTTAACTGTCCACAATTCCCAAACTTTATGAAAGTGTTGTTTATGACACTCTTTATTTCCACATTAAATCAATTGTTTCCCCACTACAGCATAGTTTCTTAAAGGGCAGGTCAACCACGATGAGCTTAACTCAATTTGTCCATATGAAACTCTGTGTTTTAGAAAATGGTCACGAGGTTGACGTAGTTACTAGCGACTTCTCTAAAGTGTTTGATAAAATTTCTCACGATATTATTTTCTCAAGTTAAGAGCTTTTGGTTTTCCACCACTATTCATCCAATGGGTGAAATCCTATTTGAAAGACATTTTTTAAAGGGTAGTGTTCAGAGGTTCTTTATCAATTCCAATTTCTGCTACCTCCAGCGTTCCTCTTCTTAGCTCACTCTTATTTCTTCTTGGCATAAATGATGTGGATAAGATTATTTCCCACTCGGACCTTTTTATCTATGCAGATAACATAAAAATAACGAAAGTAATTACTACCTTGTGACCCTCCGCTACTTCAACACGATTTAAATTCTATTCTACCTTGGTGTCATACAAATTTCCTTGAACTTAATGTTAGCAAGTGTCAATTTATGACTTTCTTACGGAAACGTTTAACACTTCCCCCTCGAATGTACGTATTTTGTAACGTTGCTGTTCCAGTAGTATCTTCCATTAGTGATCTAGGTATCTATTGCGATAAAGAACTTAATATCCACTCCCACATCGACCAAATTATTACAAAAGGGAACTCTTCCCTTGGTTTTATAAAGCGCTGGTCCAAAGACTTTTCCAACCGTTACCTCACCAAATCACTCCACATAACATTCGTTAGGCCTATTCTTGAGTATGCTTCACAGGTGTGGTCTCCTTATCAAAGAATCCACTCAATTAGAATTGAAGCTGTAGGGCGAAGATTTCTTCGTTTCACTTTACAACATCTTCCTTTGTCGAATCCCCTTTAAGCTTATTAATGAATAATTGTACTTAAGCCTTAAGACTGCTTGTATTAAGCAATAAAATAATAACTTCAAGTATAGCTATAGGTACTGCATTAAGTCAGTTTACATAGCCTATCTTCTTTCTCAGTCGTACCCTTACGGAAACTGAAGAAAAATATTTAACAAATGAAAAAGAGCAATTAGCCATAGTTCAGTCTCTTTATAGCTGACTTAACCAATAACACAGACCATCAGAGGCTTATATTCAGTATATCGGACAAAAATCCGAATAGAAAACTTAAACGCTGGAAAGCAATAATTGAAGTGTTTGTTGATTGGCGTCGTTTGCTGTCTTGCATCTGGCGATTATTTTATTTTTGTCTTGTGAACAAAACGATAAAAACATATTTATTTCAAAGACTAAATTCTTCGTCGTGTTAACTCCCCCATCAACTCTAGATTGAGCGTCCTGTTTAATCCTGAATTCTTCTCGATATTTGTCCATCATATCTCTGAACCAAATTGCCTCCATTTCCATAATTTGTTCTATGTAAGTATACATGTTTGCGTTTGCGACTGTAAATGAGAAGCTTGATAGTTAGGTAAATAAACAAGATTACAAATAAGGTTGCGGATAGCATTATTCCAATATTGTTTTCTGCTTGAATTCTTATTTTTTGGAGAAGATTAATATTTTTGAACTTGAGGTCATTATTTAATGTGTCGATGTATGTTTCGATTTCGTACTGTGTATTGGAGTATCCCTTAAGATAGTCTCGGATTTGTTGTGAAGGGTTCTCAAAAACCTGTCCATCGATAGTTACGTTGTTTTCGTATGTGATTAGGTAAACTCCGTTATATGATGAATTATCAACGATGTGGTGTCCTGTGGATAATATTGATCCCTTTGTAAATATTTCTATTGGATAATTATTTTCACGTATCTTAGAACATTTAGTTGGGTTCTTATTTAATAGGTTAATAAAACATGTTTGCTTACTTTCTATTTTACAAAATCTGTTTTGTATTTCTAACATGCAATCCTTAACATTTAGAAATTGATTTTAACTATTTTATTTTTAATAAGTAATTTTCCATCACCTTGGTTGATTGCTTTAGTTATACATGTTTTACATTTTTGAGTTATTAATGGATAATTGATTAATATAACAATTACATCCTTATTTTATAATATTTTAAATGTCTAACAAATCTTTTATAGTAAATTACTCCAATTTAAATATGACAATTTCTTGAATATCATCATGATTTAATATTCCTGGGTTTAATTTCCCAGTTTTGCAAAAGTTAATGTATTTAACAAATTTTGTAATTCAAAAGATATAATTCTTAATTGCCGAGAAATGATCTCATCTTTATGTGAGTATGTAGTCTTTTATTAATTTGAAAAGCTTTGAATTCGTTACAAACTGTTGATTATTGTTTTTAACAAGATCATTTATTTTGCTTTCGACACTTATTTCTTCTTCTTGATCAGGTGTTCCTGAAATCCATTTCCATACTTTACGTGGTTTCGTAATTTAATATTATTACCGATATAATTTTTTAATTAACTCATCCAGTTTTCCAACTTCGTTTCTATCTTGGTAGTTTTTTCCTACTTCTATGGTTTGGTATACTTGATCAATAATTGTTTGTTTAATTAAAGTTAAATTTCTCACGTGGAACATGTGTCGTGTTCCGTTCGTTATTACAATGTCTCTGTCCTCTATTATGATGTATTCTTCTCTATTATAATCGGTAACTTTGTTAGATAGTAAAATTTTCACTAATGTGAGCATTGTGAAACATATATTCAGCTTCATTTTCTGAAATGAGTGAATTATTTATTTTTGTTAAACATGTATTTTCTGTTTAGATTTCGGTTAAATATTATCTTTATGGTGTGTTTTAATATCTTTAGTTTTAATTATATGTCCTAAGCCTTCTTGGGATATTTGCTTTTTATATTTAGGATTTAATTTATTCCTATGCTGATCCTGTTTATTATATACTATTTGATTCTTGTTAACTAGAATGCCTTATTTGTTTTTATTATTGTGTTTTAACGTTTTCTCCTGACTTTCTTTAAGCTTCTTACTAATATCCTCTGTAGGTATATGATTGTATAAAATTTCTAATGGTTTTGCTTTAATAACAGAATGAATAGTTCTTTTATATTCTCTTGTCGCTCGAAGAATTAGTTCTTCATTATCTATAGTTTTTTCTTTTTGTAGGCATCTGGCTATCTCTCGGATAGTAGAATAAATTCTTTTAATTTGTAGTACTGTGACTTCTTTATGTAAAATAACATTCAATGCCCTATCTATGTATACATTAAGGATTCAAATATTGGTAATTTAAATGATGCTTCATTATCGCATGTTATATGTTTTCCTTCAGCGTATGTATAAAGTATTTCTTAAACTCTATTTTTTAAGTTTAATTTGTTTTCTAGTTTTAAAACCGTTACATATTTGCCGAACTTATCTATACAAATTAAAAGTTGTAAGCTAGCAATGTAAAAAATGTCGATGTGGAGAAACTCTCCCCCTTTTTTTTGAATAGGTGTCTCGCTTATCGGTTCCTTGAGCGGATGACGATTGTATTTGTTTGAGTTACAAATGTCGCAAAATCTGACAAATTCCTCAAATTCTTCCTTCATTTTGGGCAAGAAATATACTTTTTTGATCTGACTCACATTTTCCCTAGCGTTCCTATGCGCTCTGTAATGGGTCTGCTCTATAATTTCTAAATAATCTTTTTCAGTAATTACATCGTGTGCTAATATGCTACAATGAACGAACTTATTATCTTATTATTCTTTCAATGTTTCAATAATTTTAAATATGTGTTCTAAAACTAGTTTTTTCTATATCTTCTTGTCTCATTTTGATCTGGTGTAAACCGGATTCGAGATCAATTGAGCTGAAATACTTAGCTTTGCCTAAATTTGAAAGTATGACATTAGTATCTGGTATCGGATACTGTCAGGGATTGTAAGTTCGTTTGTTTTCTTTAAGTCAATTACTAATCTCATTTTTTCCGTTCCATCTTCGTTAGAACCTTTTTTGGGCACTACCCAGTGAGTTATATGAATACTTACTGAGTCGAATAATATTATTTTCTAATAATTTCTTTATTTCCATAGTTACGAAGTTGTTCGCACTCTTTGATATGGGTATTGTTTTGGACCATCTCGGTTTGTCTTCAGTTGATCTCTGATCTCTGCCTGAAAATCTGTTCGGAATGGTAAATATGTATTTATTTGACTGTGTTCAGCCCTAATATGAATAGATACTCGTTTACGAAGTGATTCTATATCTGTTTCACGTATATTATGTATGCTGGAAAGTTCATCATAAAATATCTTCTTCTTCTTGCCTCTGTACTCTATCGTATCATTGGCATATTTAATTCGTGATCCTATTTGTCTCAACGTATTGCAACCAATTAAAATCTCATATTCCAAATTCGGAATTTCATAAATGCGGATCAGTTCATCGAATATTTATGCATCATAGTAATCGTTTATTATGTTATCACCGTTAGGAGTGAAAGCTTTTTTTCTTTTTAGCGAAGTGATTTTCATACTCAAGAACACCTGCTCTACAGTAGTTTCCATTAGCTCCGGTGTCTAATAAAATTTGTACTTGTTTATTGCGAACTTTACTCTATAAGTGTGGTAGTCCACATCTTGCTTTAAAAAATGCTCGTTTCTATTTATATTATAAAGTCTTTCCATTTTTTGAGGTTTTGGCTCTTGATTCATGTTCTAAATCGGCTGGTTAACTGTATTCGTTTGCATTGGTTCGAAATTATTTGGGTTTTTTCTGCACTGTATTGGTAAACCTACTTGTTGAACGTGTTGTTCAGGTTATTTCTGCAGAAATCGCATCCTTCTGTCATCATGTTTATTTTTAGGCTGCTGATATGAGTCGCTGTTGAACTGAGCTGCGAAATGCGCTCGAGAATTTTTGCTCTCTAGTTCTTGTGCTTTTGCCAAAGCGTAATGTAAGTTATTCGGATAAATACTAAATAGAATATTACTTAAATGTCCATTCAATCCTGAGATAAACACTCTAAGTGAATCTCTCCTATGTTTATTGCATACTTCGTTTGTCACAGGTGTAATGTTACCGTGTGTCATTATTGTTTTATTTATTAACATTGTTAATTCTTCGTTTACTTTATTATAATATTCGGTAAGTGAATATTAACCCTGCCTTAAGATAGATATTTCTTCTTCTTTTATGTGCAACGGTCTTTGATCGGCATAGCAAAAATCTAATCTAAAATTGCATCGAAATTGAGGACCGTGCCATGGTTTGTGAGGGAATCATTGGGGTGATCTCTAATTTTGTTGCGAAGAATTATCAAAGCTGAAAAATATTGTGCACTTCTTTTTTTGTAATGCTCATCGCATGGTTTGAGGCTTGTCGCCAACTTACGTATTTTTGTGAGTCTCCCAGATAGGTAATGATTTAATTACATCTAGTGTAGTATGTTCAATTATAGCTGGGTCTATTGTCTGTGTAGTGTATTCCACCACGTTAGTACCGCTAACTTATTCTTGAAATTTTAAATCGTACTTTTCTAATTTGTCTGTTAATCCGGCAACTTGCCGAGCTAGAGCCTTATGAGCCATATTTAGTTTTATATCTTTTCTTACTACTTGAAGTAATGGAAATGAAGTATCGGAATCACTATCTGAATCGTCTCTTTTTAATACTCTACTTTTAAATTCTATTTTAATTTTTTTTAATTTCTTATTCATAACACTTTTTGTAAATATCTTATCATTATATCTTACTTTAATAATTTTCTTTAATTGCCTTGAAGTCTTCTTAGTGCAGCTTCTGATGAGTCCGGAATTTAACTTAAAGTTACTTGTTGCAGCTTTCTCCAATTTTAATTATGGATACTTTGGCCTTTTTATTCTCGTACCACTTCACTGATTTTTCTTTTTATTTAAATTTTTTAGGATGAAGGGTAACTTATTAGTTGGCAGACATCATTAATAGTTTTATTTGTTTTTAAACTGTTTTATAATGATATCGCGGTTGAGCCCCAATTAATTATACTAACACATAGGTTTTATATTGTTAAAAACTTTATTTAGGTACTAATAAATCAAATAAATTATCAATATAATGACTTTTTGCTTCCTCATATATTTTTTCTTATTTATAAGATACTTTTTAATTCGAATAACGACGTTCGTCGATCCGGTAATAGCAGAAGTGAGGAATATCAATCTGGGTACCGATATTTATACCTATGTTTCTACATCCATTATCAGTAATTAATAATTGCCCTCAGAACCGATCGGACGTGTTTTTGGTTTGCTCCCTTAATTTTCTTATCTGCAATTTACTTAAATGTAACGGTATCTGTGGCAAATCTCTTCATCCCTCCTGCATTGGTATTACAAAAAGAGCAAGTGTTTACTTGATAGACATTAATAACTTTATTTTTTATTGTGATGAGTGCAAGAACATTTCAATCGGTGACATTATGATTGCAATTAAATGCCTTAGTGAATCAGTTATCAATGAAAACTCTTTAACCCAAAAAAATTATTTTAAACCTATCCAAAAATTTGATCTTCTATTTAAAAGTGTTGAGGAGTCTTATTATCAATCACAACAATCCTCTGCTCAGTGTTTGTCAAAAATAAATAATCTGGAAAAACAATTCACTACCACCAAATCCTTAAACCCTTTTCATAACTCTACGCTTCACTTGTCCATTGCTCTGTCCTAGGGTTTTAAATCGCTCTGGTCTGACATGGAATCTAAATTTAAAATCCTTAGATTCTTGTTGTTGTTGTTGTTGTTGTTGTTGTTGTTGTTGTTGTTGTTGTTGTTGTTGTTGTTGTTGTTGTTGTTGTTGTTGTTGTTGTTAATGTTGTTGTTAATGTTGTTGTTGTTGTTGTTGTTGTTGTTGTTGTTGTTGTTGTTGTTGTTGTTGTTGTTGTTGTTGTTGTTGTTGTTGTTGTTGTTGTTGTTGTTGTTGTTGTTGTTGTTGTTGTTGTTGTTGTTGTTGTTGTTGTTGTTGTTGTTGTTGTTGTTGTTGTTGTTGTTGTTGTTGTTGTTGTTGTTGTTGTTGTTGTTGTTGTTGTTGTTGTTGTTGTTGTTGTTGTTGTTGTTGTTGTTGTTGTTGTTGTTGTTGTTGTTGTTGTTGTTGTTGTTGTTGTTGTTGTTGTTGTTGTTGTTGTTGTTGTTGTTGTTGTTGTTGTTGTTGTTGTTGTTGTTGTTGTTGTTGTTGTTGTTGTTGTTGTTGTTGTTGTTGTTGTTGTTGTTGTTGTTGTTGTTGTTGTTGTTGTTGTTGTTGTTGTTGTTGTTGTTGTTGTTGTTGTTGTTGTTGTTGTTGTTGTTGTTGTTGTTGTTGTTGTTGTTGTTGTTGTTGTTGTTGTTGTTGTTGTTGTTGTTGTTGTTGTTGTTGTTGTTGTTGTTGTTGTTGTTGTTGTTGTTGTTGTTGTTGTTGTTGTTGTTGTTGTTGTTGTTGTTGTTGTTGTTGTTGTTGTTGTTGTTGTTGTTGTTGTTGTTGTTGTTGTTGTTGTTGTTGTTGTTGTTGTTGTTGTTGTTGTTGTTGTTGTTGTTGTTGTTGTTGTTGTTGTTGTTGTTGTTGTTGTTGTTGTTGTTGTTGTTGTTGTTGTTGTTGTTGTTGTTGTTGTTGTTGTTGTTGTTGTTGTTGTTGTTGTTGTTGTTGTTGTTGTTGTTGTTGTTGTTGTTGTTGTTGTTGTTGTTGTTGTTGTTGTTGTTGTTGTTGTTGTTGTTGTTGTTGTTGTTGTTGTTGTTGTTGTTGTTGTTGTTGTTGTTGTTGTTGTTGTTGTTGTTGTTGTTGTTGTTGTTGTTGTTGTTGTTGTTGTTGTTGTTGTTGTTGTTGTTGTTGTTGTTGTTGTTGTTGTTGTTGTTGTTGTTGTTGTTGTTGTTGTTGTTGTTGTTGTTGTTGTTGTTGTTGTTGTTGTTGTTGTTGTTGTTGTTGTTGTTGTTGTTGTTGTTGTTGTTGTTGTTGTTGTTGTTGTTGTTGTTGTTGTTGTTGTTGTTGTTGTTGTTGTTGTTGTTGTTGTTGTTGTTGTTGTTGTTGTTGTTGTTGTTGTTGTTGTTGTTGTTGTTGTTGTTGTTGTTGTTGTTGTTGTTGTTGTTGTTGTTGTTGTTGTTGTTGTTGTTGTTGTTGTTGTTGTTGTTGTTGTTGTTGTTGTTGTTGTTGTTGTTGTTGTTGTTGTTGTTGTTGTTGTTGTTGTTGTTGTTGTTGTTGTTGTTGTTGTTGTTGTTGTTGTTGTTGTTGTTGTTGTTGTTGTTGTTGTTGTTGTTGTTGTTGTTGTTGTTGTTGTTGTTGTTGTTGTTGTTGTTGTTGTTGTTGTTGTTGTTGTTGTTGTTGTTGTTGTTGTTGTTGTTGTTGTTGTTGTTGTTGTTGTTGTTGTTGTTGTTGTTGTTGTTGTTGTTGTTGTTGTTGTTGTTGTTGTTGTTGTTGTTGTTGTTGTTGTTGTTGTTGTTGTTGTTGTTGTTGTTGTTGTTGTTGTTGTTGTTGTTGTTGTTGTTGTTGTTGTTGTTGTTGTTGTTGTTGTTGTTGTTGTTGTTGTTGTTGTTGTTGTTGTTGTTGTTGTTGTTGTTGTTGTTGTTGTTGTTGTTGTTGTTGTTGTTGTTGTTGTTGTTGTTGTTGTTGTTGTTGTTGTTGTTGTTGTTGTTGTTGTTGTTGTTGTTGTTGTTGTTGTTGTTGTTGTTGTTGTTGTTGTTGTTGTTGTTGTTGTTGTTGTTGTTGTTGTTGTTGTTGTTGTTGTTGTTGTTGTTGTTGTTGTTGTTGTTGTTGTTGTTGTTGTTGTTGTTGTTGTTGTTGTTGTTGTTGTTGTTGTTGTTGTTGTTGTTGTTGTTGTTGTTGTTGTTGTTGTTGTTGTTGTTGTTGTTGTTGTTGTTGTTGTTGTTGTTGTTGTTGTTGTTGTTGTTGTTGTTGTTGTTGTTGTTGTTGTTGTTGTTGTTGTTGTTGTTGTTGTTGTTGTTGTTGTTGTTGTTGTTGTTGTTGTTGTTGTTGTTGTTGTTGTTGTTGTTGTTGTTGTTGTTGTTGTTGTTGTTGTTGTTGTTGTTGTTGTTGTTGTTGTTGTTGTTGTTGTTGTTGTTGTTGTTGTTGTTGTTGTTGTTGTTGTTGTTGTTGTTGTTGTTGTTGTTGTTGTTGTTGTTGTTGTTGTTGTTGTTGTTGTTGTTGTTGTTGTTGTTGTTGTTGTTGTTGTTGTTGTTGTTGTTGTTGTTGTTGTTGTTGTTGTTGTTGTTGTTGTTGTTGTTGTTGTTGTTGTTGTTGTTGTTGTTGTTGTTGTTGTTGTTGTTGTTGTTGTTGTTGTTGTTGTTGTTGTTGTTGTTGTTGTTGTTGTTGTTGTTGTTGTTGTTGTTGTTGTTGTTGTTGTTGTTGTTGTTGTTGTTGTTGTTGTTGTTGTTGTTGTTGTTGTTGTTGTTGTTGTTGTTGTTGTTGTTGTTGTTGTTGTTGTTGTTGTTGTTGTTGTTGTTGTTGTTGTTGTTGTTGTTGTTGTTGTTGTTGTTGTTGTTGTTGTTGTTGTTGTTGTTGTTGTTGTTGTTGTTGTTGTTGTTGTTGTTGTTGTTGTTGTTGTTGTTGTTGTTGTTGTTGTTGTTGTTGTTGTTGTTGTTGTTGTTGTTGTTGTTGTTGTTGTTGTTGTTGTTGTTGTTGTTGTTGTTGTTGTTGTTGTTGTTGTTGTTGTTGTTGTTGTTGTTGTTGTTGTTGTTGTTGTTGTTGTTGTTGTTGTTGTTGTTGTTGTTGTTGTTGTTGTTGTTGTTGTTGTTGTTGTTGTTGTTGTTGTTGTTGTTGTTGTTGTTGTTGTTGTTGTTGTTGTTGTTGTTGTTGTTGTTGTTGTTGTTGTTGTTGTTGTTGTTGTTGTTGTTGTTGTTGTTGTTGTTGTTGTTGTTGTTGTTGTTGTTGTTGTTGTTGTTGTTGTTGTTGTTGTTGTTGTTGTTGTTGTTGTTGTTGTTGTTGTTGTTGTTGTTGTTGTTGTTGTTGTTGTTGTTGTTGTTGTTGTTGTTGTTGTTGTTGTTGTTGTTGTTGTTGTTGTTGTTGTTGTTGTTGTTGTTGTTGTTGTTGTTGTTGTTGTTGTTGTTGTTGTTGTTGTTGTTGTTGTTGTTGTTGTTGTTGTTGTTGTTGTTGTTGTTGTTGTTGTTGTTGTTGTTGTTGTTGTTGTTGTTGTTGTTGTTGTTGTTGTTGTTGTTGTTGTTGTTGTTGTTGTTGTTGTTGTTGTTGTTGTTGTTGTTGTTGTTGTTGTTGTTGTTGTTGTTGTTGTTGTTGTTGTTGTTGTTGTTGTTGTTGTTGTTGTTGTTGTTGTTGTTGTTGTTGTTGTTGTTGTTGTTGTTGTTGTTGTTGTTGTTGTTGTTGTTGTTGTTGTTGTTGTTGTTGTTGTTGTTGTTGTTGTTGTTGTTGTTGTTGTTGTTGTTGTTGTTGTTGTTGTTGTTGTTGTTGTTGTTGTTGTTGTTGTTGTTGTTGTTGTTGTTGTTGTTGTTGTTGTTGTTGTTGTTGTTGTTGTTGTTGTTGTTGTTGTTGTTGTTGTTGTTGTTGTTGTTGTTGTTGTTGTTGTTGTTGTTGTTGTTGTTGTTGTTGTTGTTGTTGTTGTTGTTGTTGTTGTTGTTGTTGTTGTTGTTGTTGTTGTTGTTGTTGTTGTTGTTGTTGTTGTTGTTGTTGTTGTTGTTGTTGTTGTTGTTGTTGTTGTTGTTGTTGTTGTTGTTGTTGTTGTTGTTGTTGTTGTTGTTGTTGTTGTTGTTGTTGTTGTTGTTGTTGTTGTTGTTGTTGTTGTTGTTGTTGTTGTTGTTGTTGTTGTTGTTGTTGTTGTTGTTGTTGTTGTTGTTGTTGTTGTTATTGTTGTTGTTGTTGTTATTGTTGTTGTTGTTGTTGTTGTTGTTGTTGTTGTTGTTGTTGTTGTTGTTGTTGTTGTTGTTGTTGTTGTTGTTGTTGTTGTTGTTGTTGTTGTTGTTGTTGTTGTTGTTGTTGTTGTTGTTGTTGTTGTTGTTGTTGTTGTTGTTGTTGTTGTTGTTGTTGTTGTTGTTGTTGTTGTTGTTGTTGTTGTTGTTGTTGTTGTTGTTGTTGTTGTTGTTGTTGTTGTTGTTGTTGTTGTTGTTGTTGTTGTTGTTGTTGTTGTTGTTGTTGTTGTTGTTGTTGTTGTTGTTGTTGTTGTTGTTGTTGTTGTTGTTGTTGTTGTTGTTGTTGTTGTTGTTGTTGTTGTTGTTGTTGTTGTTGTTGTTGTTGTTGTTGTTGTTGTTGTTGTTGTTGTTGTTGTTGTTGTTGTTGTTGTTGTTGTTGTTGTTGTTGTTGTTGTTGTTGTTGTTGTTGTTGTTGTTGTTGTTGTTGTTGTTGTTGTTGTTGTTGTTGTTGTTGTTGTTGTTGTTGTTGTTGTTGTTGTTGTTGTTGTTGTTGTTGTTGTTGTTGTTGTTGTTGTTGTTGTTGTTGTTGTTGTTGTTGTTGTTGTTGTTGTTGTTGTTGTTGTTGTTGTTGTTGTTGTTGTTGTTGTTGTTGTTGTTGTTGTTGTTGTTGTTGTTGTTGTTGTTGTTGTTGTTGTTGTTGTTGTTGTTGTTGTTGTTGTTGTTGTTGTTGTTGTTGTTGTTGTTGTTGTTGTTGTTGTTGTTGTTGTTGTTGTTGTTGTTGTTGTTGTTGTTGTTGTTGTTGTTGTTGTTGTTGTTGTTGTTGTTGTTGTTGTTGTTGTTGTTGTTGTTGTTGTTGTTGTTGTTGTTGTTGTTGTTGTTGTTGTTGTTGTTGTTGTTGTTGTTGTTGTTGTTGTTGTTGTTGTTGTTGTTGTTGTTGTTGTTGTTGTTGTTGTTGTTGTTGTTGTTGTTGTTGTTGTTGTTGTTGTTGTTGTTGTTGTTGTTGTTGTTGTTGTTGTTGTTGTTGTTGTTGTTGTTGTTGTTGTTGTTGTTGTTGTTGTTGTTGTTGTTGTTGTTGTTGTTGTTGTTGTTGTTGTTGTTGTTGTTGTTGTTGTTGTTGTTGTTGTTGTTGTTGTTGTTGTTGTTGTTGTTGTTGTTGTTGTTGTTGTTGTTGTTGTTGTTGTTGTTGTTGTTGTTGTTGTTGTTGTTGTTGTTGTTGTTGTTGTTGTTGTTGTTGTTGTTGTTGTTGTTGTTGTTGTTGTTGTTGTTGTTGTTGTTGTTGTTGTTGTTGTTGTTGTTGTTGTTGTTGTTGTTGTTGTTGTTGTTGTTGTTGTTGTTGTTGTTGTTGTTGTTGTTGTTGTTGTTGTTGTTGTTGTTGTTGTTGTTGTTGTTGTTGTTGTTGTTGTTGTTGTTGTTGTTGTTGTTGTTGTTGTTGTTGTTGTTGTTGTTGTTGTTGTTGTTGTTGTTGTTGTTGTTGTTGTTGTTGTTGTTGTTGTTGTTGTTGTTGTTGTTGTTGTTGTTGTTGTTGTTGTTGTTGTTGTTGTTGTTGTTGTTGTTGTTGTTGTTGTTGTTGTTGTTGTTGTTGTTGTTGTTGTTGTTGTTGTTG
>OZ020507.1:127712858-127862858 GCA_963971375.1 Platycheirus rosarum
GGCTTTGTAAGATCGGAAACTTACTTCTTTGAGCCTGATAGCTTCTTTACACTCAGAATTAAACCAAGACTTTTCTTTAGGTTTGATGCTTTTTACTCTGTTAGGAATAAAAGCACGCATCCCTAGAAGAATCACATTTGTGATCATTTCAGCACTGGCATCAATGTCACTATCGAGGAAGCATAGTGACCAGTTAAAGTTTTGGAAAAAGAAATTCAGGCCGTCCCAGTTGTTGTTGTTGTTGTTGTTGTTGTTGTTGTTGTTGTTGTTGTTGTTGTTGTTGTTGTTGTTGTTGTTGTTGTTGTTGTTGTTGTTGTTGTTGTTGTTGTTGTTGTTGTTGTTGTTGTTGTTGTTGTTGTTGTTGTTGTTGTTGTTGTTGTTGTTGTTGTTGTTGTTGTTGTTGTTGTTGTTGTTGTTGTTGTTGTTGTTGTTGTTGTTGTTGTTGTTGTTGTTGTTGTTGTTGTTGTTGTTGTTGTTGTTGTTGTTGTTGTTGTTGTTGTTGTTGTTGTTGTTGTTGTTGTTGTTGTTGTTGTTGTTGTTGTTGTTGTTGTTGTTGTTGTTGTTGTTGTTGTTGTTGTTGTTGTTGTTGTTGTTGTTGTTGTTGTTGTTGTTGTTGTTGTTGTTGTTGTTGTTGTTGTTGTTGTTGTTGTTGTTGTTGTTGTTGTTGTTGTTGTTGTTGTTGTTGTTGTTGTTGTTGTTGTTGTTGTTGTTGTTGTTGTTGTTGTTGTTGTTGTTGTTGTTGTTGTTGTTGTTGTTGTTGTTGTTGTTGTTGTTGTTGTTGTTGTTGTTGTTGTTGTTGTTGTTGTTGTTGTTGTTGTTGTTGTTGTTGTTGTTGTTGTTGTTGTTGTTGTTGTTGTTGTTGTTGTTGTTGTTGTTGTTGTTGTTGTTGTTGTTGTTGTTGTTGTTGTTGTTGTTGTTGTTGTTGTTGTTGTTGTTGTTGTTGTTGTTGTTGTTGTTGTTGTTGTTGTTGTTGTTGTTGTTGTTGTTGTTGTTGTTGTTGTTGTTGTTGTTGTTGTTGTTGTTGTTGTTGTTGTTGTTGTTGTTGTTGTTGTTGTTGTTGTTGTTGTTGTTGTTGTTGTTGTTGTTGTTGTTGTTGTTGTTGTTGTTGTTGTTGTTGTTGTTGTTGTTGTTGTTGTTGTTGTTGTTGTTGTTGTTGTTGTTGTTGTTGTTGTTGTTGTTGTTGTTGTTGTTGTTGTTGTTGTTGTTGTTGTTGTTGTTGTTGTTGTTGTTGTTGTTGTTGTTGTTGTTGTTGTTGTTGTTGTTGTTGTTGTTGTTGTTGTTGTTGTTGTTGTTGTTGTTGTTGTTGTTGTTGTTGTTGTTGTTGTTGTTGTTGTTGTTGTTGTTGTTGTTGTTGTTGTTGTTGTTGTTGTTGTTGTTGTTGTTGTTGTTGTTGTTGTTGTTGTTGTTGTTGTTGTTGTTGTTGTTGTTGTTGTTGTTGTTGTTGTTGTTGTTGTTGTTGTTGTTGTTGTTGTTGTTGTTGTTGTTGTTGTTGTTGTTGTTGTTGTTGTTGTTGTTGTTGTTGTTGTTGTTGTTGTTGTTGTTGTTGTTGTTGTTGTTGTTGTTGTTGTTGTTGTTGTTGTTGTTGTTGTTGTTGTTGTTGTTGTTGTTGTTGTTGTTGTTGTTGTTGTTGTTGTTGTTGTTGTTGTTGTTGTTGTTGTTGTTGTTGTTGTTGTTGTTGTTGTTGTTGTTGTTGTTGTTGTTGTTGTTGTTGTTGTTGTTGTTGTTGTTGTTGTTGTTGTTGTTGTTGTTGTTGTTGTTGTTGTTGTTGTTGTTGTTGTTGTTGTTGTTGTTGTTGTTGTTGTTGTTGTTGTTGTTGTTGTTGTTGTTGTTGTTGTTGTTGTTGTTGTTGTTGTTGTTGTTGTTGTTGTTGTTGTTGTTGTTGTTGTTGTTGTTGTTGTTGTTGTTGTTGTTGTTGTTGTTGTTGTTGTTGTTGTTGTTGTTGTTGTTGTTGTTGTTGTTGTTGTTGTTGTTGTTGTTGTTGTTGTTGTTGTTGTTGTTGTTGTTGTTGTTGTTGTTGTTGTTGTTGTTGTTGTTGTTGTTGTTGTTGTTGTTGTTGTTGTTGTTGTTGTTGTTGTTGTTGTTGTTGTTGTTGTTGTTGTTGTTGTTGTTGTTGTTGTTGTTGTTGTTGTTGTTGTTGTTGTTGTTGTTGTTGTTGTTGTTGTTGTTGTTGTTGTTGTTGTTGTTGTTGTTGTTGTTGTTGTTGTTGTTGTTGTTGTTGTTGTTGTTGTTGTTGTTGTTGTTGTTGTTGTTGTTGTTGTTGTTGTTGTTGTTGTTGTTGTTGTTGTTGTTGTTGTTGTTGTTGTTGTTGTTGTTGTTGTTGTTGTTGTTGTTGTTGTTGTTGTTGTTGTTGTTGTTGTTGTTGTTGTTGTTGTTGTTGTTGTTGTTGTTGTTGTTGTTGTTGTTGTTGTTGTTGTTGTTGTTGTTGTTGTTGTTGTTGTTGTTGTTGTTGTTGTTGTTGTTGTTGTTGTTGTTGTTGTTGTTGTTGTTGTTGTTGTTGTTGTTGTTGTTGTTGTTGTTGTTGTTGTTGTTGTTGTTGTTGTTGTTGTTGTTGTTGTTGTTGTTGTTGTTGTTGTTGTTGTTGTTGTTGTTGTTGTTGTTGTTGTTGTTGTTGTTGTTGTTGTTGTTGTTGTTGTTGTTGTTGTTGTTGTTGTTGTTGTTGTTGTTGTTGTTGTTGTTGTTGTTGTTGTTGTTGTTGTTGTTGTTGTTGTTGTTGTTGTTGTTGTTGTTGTTGTTGTTGTTGTTGTTGTTGTTGTTGTTGTTGTTGTTGTTGTTGTTGTTGTTGTTGTTGTTGTTGTTGTTGTTGTTGTTGTTGTTGTTGTTGTTGTTGTTGTTGTTGTTGTTGTTGTTGTTGTTGTTGTTGTTGTTGTTGTTGTTGTTGTTGTTGTTGTTGTTGTTGTTGTTGTTGTTGTTGTTGTTGTTGTTGTTGTTGTTGTTGTTGTTGTTGTTGTTGTTGTTGTTGTTGTTGTTGTTGTTGTTGTTGTTGTTGTTGTTGTTGTTGTTGTTGTTGTTGTTGTTGTTGTTGTTGTTGTTGTTGTTGTTGTTGTTGTTGTTGTTGTTGTTGTTGTTGTTGTTGTTGTTGTTGTTGTTGTTGTTGTTGTTGTTGTTGTTGTTGTTGTTGTTGTTGTTGTTGTTGTTGTTGTTGTTGTTGTTGTTGTTGTTGTTGTTGTTGTTGTTGTTGTTGTTGTTGTTGTTGTTGTTGTTGTTGTTGTTGTTGTTGTTGTTGTTGTTGTTGTTGTTGTTGTTGTTGTTGTTGTTGTTGTTGTTGTTGTTGTTGTTGTTGTTGTTGTTGTTGTTGTTGTTGTTGTTGTTGTTGTTGTTGTTGTTGTTGTTGTTGTTGTTGTTGTTGTTGTTGTTGTTGTTGTTGTTGTTGTTGTTGTTGTTGTTGTTGTTGTTGTTGTTGTTGTTGTTGTTGTTGTTGTTGTTGTTGTTGTTGTTGTTGTTGTTGTTGTTGTTGTTGTTGTTGTTGTTGTTGTTGTTGTTGTTGTTGTTGTTGTTGTTGTTGTTGTTGTTGTTGTTGTTGTTGTTGTTGTTGTTGTTGTTGTTGTTGTTGTTGTTGTTGTTGTTGTTGTTGTTGTTGTTGTTGTTGTTGTTGTTGTTGTTGTTGTTGTTGTTGTTGTTGTTGTTGTTGTTGTTGTTGTTGTTGTTGTTGTTGTTGTTGTTGTTGTTGTTGTTGTTGTTGTTGTTGTTGTTGTTGTTGTTGTTGTTGTTGTTGTTGTTGTTGTTGTTGTTGTTGTTGTTGTTGTTGTTGTTGTTGTTGTTGTTGTTGTTGTTGTTGTTGTTGTTGTTGTTGTTGTTGTTGTTGTTGTTGTTGTTGTTGTTGTTGTTGTTGTTGTTGTTGTTGTTGTTGTTGTTGTTGTTGTTGTTGTTGTTGTTGTTGTTGTTGTTGTTGTTGTTGTTGTTGTTGTTGTTGTTGTTGTTGTTGTTGTTGTTGTTGTTGTTGTTGTTGTTGTTGTTGTTGTTGTTGTTGTTGTTGTTGTTGTTGTTGTTGTTTTTTTTTTTTTTTTTTTTTTATAATTAACACGCGCACAAGGGATTATGTGTTTCCCTTTTAATGTAGAACACACTGCGCGGGCATTACGTAGATAGGGAGGGGAGAGATAGGAGGTGCCGATTAACATTAGTTTTGAATGTTAGCAGATCAAAATGGCAAGGGAAAATCCCGCCGGGTAAACTATTCCAAATTCGTGTTTTTTGGCTAAAAAAAGAATCCCTATATTTCACGGTGCGTCCGAAATTGGGCTCCAGGGTGAACTGATGAGCATTCCTTGCGAGACGAGTATTACGGGAGAAACTTTTAAGGGGAGGAATGCAACTGACTACTTTGAGTGAACATTTTTTGTAAAAGAAACGATAAAATAAGGAAAGACATGAAACATTGCTTCGGTGTTCGAGTGGGGCAATTGTTTCAACGGCAGTTCTATTTCGTATCGATCTTAACGCTTGATTTTGTATTCTATCAAGCAGGTGAAGCGATGTTTGCGAAGCACCTGCCTAGAGGTGGGAGTTATACTCGAGTTTAGGGCGTATAAACGCTTTATAAATTGTAGCCAGATCCGATGGGGAAAAATACTTCTTACACGGATACAGAAAACCTAAGCACTTTTCAGCATTCTTAGCGATCTCAAATATATGGTCGTTCCAACGGAGGTCGTCGTTGACATACATATCGAGTACTGAGAGCTTTTCGGTTTCTTCGATGTAAGTGCCATTCATGGACAATGGCATTGGGGGTATGTTTAGCTTTAACGACAGAAGACAGAATTGAGTTTTCGAAGCATTAAACTCCACACGATTCCTATTACCCCATTTGACAATGCTGTATAGATCGGAGATTAATGAGCTTGACATACGGCACCGTTGCAAATGTACGTCCGAAGGCGAAGGACGTGTATTATTGAACGAATATGAAAAGCTGAGGGTAGAGTCGTCAGCAAAACAGTTAAGTGGATTCGAAGTAACAGACAGAAGATCATTTATAAAAATGAGGAAAAGAGTCGGATACAGAACAGAGCCCTGGGGCACACCAGCATTTATTTTATGGAAATCAGACTTGAATCCGTCCAATACAACTTGTATTGAACGGTCCAGAAGATAGCTTCTAATCCAACGAACAAGTGTATCATCGATCCCAAAAGCACGCATTTTCGATAAAAGAGCTTCATGCCAAACTCTGTCAAATGCCTTGGAGATATCAAGAGCAATAATCTTACTTTCACCAAAGCGATGTAAAGATTTATTCCACTGTTCGGTGAGATATGCCATCAGATCACCAGTGGAACGGTTGCTGCGGAAGCCGTACTGACGGTCATGGAGAAGCTTTCGATCTTCGAGATATTCCTTAAGCTGAGGGTTAATCAGTGTTTCCATGATCTTAGAAAGAAGGGATGTCAGTGCTATGGGTCGGTAGGAGGAGGGGGAGGATGGGTCACCTTTCTTAGGGACAGGCTGGACAAATGCTGTTTTCCATCTTCTAGGAAAGATTCCAGAAGAGTAGGAACGATGGAAAAGCTTACGCAGTGGCTTTTCCAGTGTGGAAGAACACCTCTTCAGAAGAATCCGGGGTATACCATCCGGGCCAGTGGATTTGTGTATATCGAGATCTTTGAGAACTCTTGCTACTGTACGAGTGCGGAAAAAAATCTGTCCCATGGAAAAATTTACATTCTCAAGTACAGGAGGGGCAAAGTTACTTTGAGGCAGAGTGAAGCTGGCAGCGAAATGGGCGGCGAGCAAGTTTGCCTTCTCTGAAGAGTAAACAATTGGTTTGTTATTGTCGGTGAGCGTTGGAACCGAAAATGTCGAGGAGTTTTTTATATTTTTTACAAATGACCAAAAAATTTTACTGCCTTTGAGATACTGCAGAATTTTTTGCCATAATTTTTGGTCATGCAAAAATTTGGTTCTTTCAATAACGGAGTTGCATGAGTTTCTTACTTGTTTGTGCTTTTTCCGATTTTCCTCTTTATAAGAACCGAAACTTACTTTACTCAGAATAAAACCAAGACTTTTCCTTAGGTTTGATGCTTTTTACTCTGTTAGGAATAAAAGCACGCATCACTAGAAGAATCACATTTGTGATCATTTCAGCACTGGCATCAATGTCACTATCGAGGAAGCATAGTGACCAGTTAAAGTTTCGGAAAAAAATATTCAGGCCGTCCCAGTTGGCTTTCTCGTATTGCCAAACGGTCCTGGTGGGAAGTTTTTCTTTAACTGGATGGGTGGAGGATGAGAAATTAGCTGAAATGACACAATGGTCTGAAGTGCCAAATGGAGAAGTTACACTAATGGTATATTTATCAGGGTGAGAAGTAAGAAACAAGTCAAGAGTATGGTCGGTTTGCCCAGCAACATCCGGTATACGCGTTGGCACATTGATCAGTTGGGTAAGGTGATGTCACCCGGCAAAGAGCTCGACATACCTTCCTTCGGGTGTTGTCTGACCAGAATAGCGGAGCCAATTGGAAATGTGTACATTAAAATCAAATCAAAAAGACAAAGGGAAACAATTTTCGAGATGGAATCAGACAGTGCATCAAACTCGTTACAAGTCGAATTACTGTCAAGATTTAGACTCCTGTAAATAAAACAATAATGAATGACATGCTTGCGGACAGTGAATTTGAGCCATAAGAAGTTAAAGTCCGTGTTGGAACATTGCCCATATTGGGGAAGGCTGTGGCAAGCAATATCATTCCTAACATAGACCACAAGACCATGATGGGAAAAGAGTAATGGCACCAAGCTATACCCATGTAGAGCAAATTCTGATAAATCAGTATTTACTCCAACCTGAGTTTCACTTAATGCCAAAACAGCTGGTCTGTGTTAAACAGTGTAGACGTACACGTGAAAGAAATTCTTTCTTAAACCACGAACATTTGAATACACGACACAAAAATCACTTACGATTTAAAAATACTTACATACAAAAACACAACTCTGATTAAGTCGAACTGCGCAGTGAAAATCCAAATTAACTTCTGTAATAATCAAACTGTCTTAGGTGTTATGCCCATAAGACAGCCTGTTTACAAAAAATCAATCTAAGCATTCAGCACAATAGGACAAATTCAGATGCCCTTATGTATTTACCGCAAACATTGTAAGGTCATACGATGCCTACAGTAGATAAGAAAGAGGCAGTTAAGCACAAAGGTCTTGGACAGATTAGAGGATAATTTGTTTTGCGAATGCGTTTAATTTATTTATTTTTGTCTTCCTCAGCGCGAGTGGGCATCTTTATCATTCATCCTACGACGCGAGTGAATATTATAATTTTTTTTTTACAGCACACGCGAGGGTTTTTTTTCCAATTTCTCTAACGAGTGTGTATTATTTTTATTTTTTAAAGCACTCGCGATAACAACGCGCAATAAATATTTTTTTGACTTTTGTTTAATTATTTGTGCGCGCACCTCGATGTCCGTCCTCTTCGAGCTTAGGATAGACACTGACACACAAAAGCCGTATTAAGAAAAAACGTATATTTCAGGATATAGACAACAATCCTCTTAATTGGTGCACAAGCACACCACCTGGAGATCCATAACTTAACTGATATATATGGACTTAAACCTTTCAGAATGGGAACGGCCAGAGTTATTAAAACTCAAAAAAATTAAGTACTCATAAGAAACTTATTAAATTAAGTCTAAAGCGTTAACGAAATCAAAAAATCATACACAATCCTTAATAAACAGAACCTAAATAATGAAACAAAAGACACAATAGAAGCAAAACTTAAAGAAATAGAAATGAGACTAGAAACTCTTTTGCCCCTTCATCGACATAAACGAGGTACAATCAATGATTTGGGTACACTATTAAGGAAAATATGGACGCCAACGATGCATTACAACTCAACCAAGAGCCAGAAGCGATACAGTTGAATCCAGATATTCTCAAAGCTGTATCTAACAAACAAATAGGAATTAGTCAAAAGCTAATAGAAAGATTTGAAAATATTACTCGTCATGTTAATAAGCAACAATATTTGATCAAAACATTTTTAAGTCTCCAACAGAAAAATATAAATATATCAATCACAACAGCACAATCAGCTTTCATTCAACTTAAGTATATAACCGAATAACAATGATCTTCAACTACGCCAAAATTACTTAAATAATATTGCAGAGGCTATTACTTTACCTAACCTTACCTTAGGTGGCATTCCAGTCCGGGGTGGACCTGGGACTCAGCCAACAAGCTTTGCCAGCCAGCTCGGTCTCTAGCTATCTGGGTCCACAGTTTCGCATGTGGAGTCGGTTGAGGTCCTCTTCCACTTGTGTTCGCCACCTGAGTCTCGATCTTCCTCTCCTGCGCTGTCCCTCTGGGGTGGATTCAAAGATTTTTCGGGCCGGAGCATTGATGTCCATTATTTTCAATTGATTTCATAGCTGGTTTTGTAATAGCGGAGCCCAGGTAAACAAAGTCGCTAACTACTTCAAAGTTATAGACGTCACGTCGATGTTAGGTGTATCTTCTTGATGAAAGCATATACTTGGTTTTGCCCTCATTGACTAAACCCATCTTCGCGGCAATACTCACGAAAGCGCTGTGTTCGTTCTTTTATTTTAATATCGTCGGTGTTTGCCAGTAATTGGACGGACTTTTGAAAGATGGCGGTGTTGGCTCGAGAGTTATGCACTATTCTTTCAAGTATAATGTTGAAAAAGGCGCATGACAATGGATTGCTTTTCTAAATCCTTTTTTCACTTCAAAGGTGTTGGTAAGGACTTTACCGATCTTGAAGGAACAGCGTGCGTTTTCTTTTATCATTTTTCACAGGCGGACGAGTTTGGCAGGGATGTTAAAACTAAATATTGCTCTATACAACTCGCCTCTATAAACTCTATCGTGTAAGGCTTTGAAATCGATGAAAAGGTCGTGGGTATCAATTTGAAGTTCTTGGGTTTTTTCCAAGACCTGCATGGAGAGAATTGAAAAATCAGTAATTGCGAAATGATCAGTTGTAATTTACAAAACATGCTTTTATCGTAAATCACCAGTTTTGCATTTAAAATTGATCCAAAAATTGGTAATTTAGCTTTCAAATCAACTCAAATTGCAACATTTTAAATTGCAAGTTATGATTGAAAGTCACAATTCAAGCTTGCACCTTAGGTTGTAAAATACAACTTTTCCGGCGTAATTTACTACTTCAAAGGAATAATCCTACTTCTACAACTTATGAATCTTGAATTGAGAAAAATATTTCGTGATTTACAACCACTGAAAGTTCAAATCAATAAAATTTACTAATGATCTGAGATTTAACACTAACATCATTTCAATATCGTAACTCACTAAAATATCTGAATTACAGAATCAAGCATAAAATAGAATAAAATATAAACGTTTTTGTTTAATTTTTAGTTTGAAATCCTTTTCACGAATTCAAATCACTTCAAAACCTATGGATTTATACGTATATTTATGTCAGGTCTTACCATTTAGCTAACGGTCGCCTGCCTTGTAGGACGTGTTCTTTATTGTTATAGTTTCTGTTGGTTTTAATTTTTCAATGTTCAGTATGTCATTGGTTGACAAGCGGTTAAGTTCGTTTTAGGAAAAATATTTTTTTAAGTAATTTGGTAATTTGGCACGTCGCGGCGCAGTGGTACATTCTAAAAATATGTGTAATAAACTGTAACAAGGCACTTATAAGTAATATGTAGGTAAGTTAAGAACAATGAAAATAATTCTAATTGCTCTTAAACATAATTTCTAAAATTTCTTAAAATTTTTTGATTTACTTAGCTAATATAACAAAGGCAAGGACACAAACATTGGAAACTTATAAAAAGGTATATTTGAAATTTATAATGTAACAAGCGTCTTAATATTTTTCATGCATTTCCAAATATTTTACAGCGTTGCTTCAGATTCATAAAGCATTCATGTTTGGTTGAGGGAAACATACATCACTATTTACAGCTGTATTGCCAACTACGTCTTCTAACAGTTTCTATATACAAATTAAACCACGTCAGTGAAAATTATATTTGTGAATTACAATAAAGGTTCTTATTTAACGACAAAATGTTTTTGAATTAAGGTAGAAATGTTTCAAGAAAGACAGTAAACTAATCTTCAAAAGTTGCAATTTAAGATTGAAAAATTCTAAATCATGGCTATCATTTCGTAAACCAATATTATTTGGTTGCATACTGTGAAAAAAACTACTGTTTTATAAAATAAAAACTTTTAATTCACAACTAAAAGATGGTAATCTACAACAAATAAGGTACTTCTTTAAGAATAAATTCGTTCATCTAACATCGTATGCACAGATATACGAATTTTTAAAAGCTTACTGCAAGATCACAAATATTATATTAAGCATTGGTATAGCATTTATTTCCAACAATGTTTTTTTAGTTTGAAGTGATTTTATTTAATATAATAGTTTAAAAAAACATTAATATTTACAAAATCAAGCATAGCATGGCATTGCCGTCTGCCAGGTTGTCAAATAGATTAACGAACAGCTGTATAATTAACAATCTTAACATAAAGGTATTTATAACAAATAAAAATTTACTCTACAATAAAAAGAAGTTTTCACTGTACGCTAGTGCGACCTAGTTGAGACGTCGGAGTTCACCACGCAATTTTACCATCATTGATATTTGGTCCACACTATTCTCATCTCTGAAATAGTTTTTGTGCCCTAGGTTGTGACACAGTCGATTGTATATCGATCTATGAACAGAGCTGGTAGCTTCCTCCATGTATTTCTCTCGATATTTAAGATCAACAGCCTCAATCAGTTTGTAGAGTGTGCCTTTCCATGCACTAAGGTTGCCTTAATCCAAGCAAAGTGGAACCCCACACCACTGCGCCAGCTCCATCCACTCATCATACCAACTGATTCTTCGTTCGATATCTTGAAGGGCCGCTTTCTTTGGTAGTCTTTCATTGGACATATGCAGGACCTTAATAAAATTCATTCATTTGTTCATTTTACTATCAGTTTCCAACTGACAACAACTAAATAATCAGTGAGGTCCTCAATATATAAAGCAAACAAAAGGGGGCTCAGCGCACATCCCTGACAAACTCCTGTTTCACTTTAAACCATTCCGCTTTTGTATCATCATAAAGGATTTAAAAAGCTCTACCTAATTTTTTAGATATACCTAGTCCAAAGAGCTTATATATTAGCGCATGTCCATCTACCACGTCGAATGCTGCTTTGAAATCCACAAAGAAGCTGTATAATTTCTTTCCTATATTTATATATGTTTCAGCGATGCTTCTTAGTACGAATATGTAATCAGTGGTGGAACATCCGGGCCTAAATACAGTTTGAAATTTTTTATGAAATGATTTTGTTCGATCCAGGAGCTTAGTGGCGTTGAAGGACCGAAAAAAAATTTTGTACGAAGCGTTGAGAAAGCTAATCCCACGATTATTTTCCGGTTTCTGCGTGTTTCCTTTTATGTGGATCGGAAAAATCAGCGATTCCTTGAACTGCTGTGGAATACTTCCGGTATCCAAAATCTGGTTAAACAATAAATTGAGCTTGGTTATTAACTGCATGGTCCCATATTTGAAAAACTCGACTGGTATTCCATCCGAACCTGAAGCTTTAAGTACTTCACGACATTCAGTATCTCTCCACAAGTTATATACGCATCCAATGTTTGATTTTATATACTCGGTGCGGCATATGATATGTCCAAGACAAAAATACCATATCGATTAACATAATTATAGAAATCCATAAATAAATTCTTATTAATAAGACATAAAACATTATATCCAAGAATGGAAAACTTATAAGTTAATACTTTTTTTTAAAACATTTTTCTATGGCAGACGGCATTATTATTAAAAATTGTGTTTGTGTAAACGAAGTCCAGTTTGAGAGCGGTTGCACCTAGCTGTCATTGTGTTCCCAACTTTATTATACTCAGCACCATCCCCTGTCACTTCTGACACATCTCCAAGCAGGTGTTGAAGAAACGTCAGTCCATCGTCGCTGTCACATCAGAGGTTGTTGTTTTTATCGAAATAAAATGATTTTCCATTAATTTTTAATGTTTCTCCTCTTATTTGTGTTTTTAAATCCTTATGTTTCCCAACTAATTGGTTTTTCTGTTGAATTATTCTTCTTCTCCGCTCCCTTGCCGCCAGCTGATAATCCTTATGCATTGAAATTCCAGTACCAACAATCTTTGCTTTGGATTTAAGAACATGTATTGCATCTTCTTTATTCTGGATTCAATAGCAACATTAGCTGTCTTTCCACCAGATTGGAGTTCTCTTACGATTTCTATTAGACTGTCGTTGTCTACCTGTAGCAGTTCTCTTTGCTTTCTCCACAGCGTCAAGGTCATTTTGTTTTGACAATGTTCTCTTCAATGGATTTCCTTTCAAGCAGTTCTACTTGGCGTTCCAAGGTCAGGCAACGAGTCTAACATTTGCTCGAGTTGATATTGCAGTGATTTGTTATTTTGTTGCAAGCAAACGATTTTTGCACAGATGTTCTCCATGTCCGTTTTGGTAGCCATATATTTTAGTTTTTCATCAAGGATAGATGCCAACGAAGCCTGAATGAATGTTTTTAGCTCATTAACCGGCAAATTTCTTACTACTGTCCCAGACTCCGAAACAGAAGGTTCATTTCTCGATGAAACAGGCGATGGTGATAAATGCTTATGCAGTCTTTTTGCAGAGAAATTTTGGTTCAATAGGACGAAAAGGGTTTTGTTGACAGGTGATCGTTGTGTCGACATTTTTGGTTTGTTTTATCAGAACTTATTTTCTACATAAAAGACTTTGGGGCTCACCTCCGGATATAATTTTTTTTTTGTTAATTATTACGATGATTATCCACTCTTTTAATGCA
Source organism: Platycheirus rosarum (assembly GCA_963971375.1). Lineage (NCBI taxonomy): Eukaryota > Metazoa > Arthropoda > Insecta > Diptera > Syrphidae > Platycheirus > Platycheirus rosarum. The sequence goes on from OZ020507.1 coordinate 127,725,721, forward strand.
CTTTTGTTTCGATTTGATTATATTTTTAAATAAAAATTTGTTAAATTCCCCTTTTTTAGAGCCCATTTTTTCACCAACTTGTCACTCAGGCGCCAGAGTTGCCAACCTCCAACAATGTATAATCCTTTTTCAGCTAATTTCTATGCCCAATTACAAAACTCTTACTACCTCCGCCTACCATTTATTGCTCAAAAGGAACTTGAGGCACAATATTACAACAAAGAATGCAGTCAACTAGAAGGAATCTTATACTGTAAAGGCAAAATAGTTACCAGACCGATTACCCGAATTGCGTACCACAAAAAATCAGAAATCTACGAGCTAGCTGTAAAATGATAAACAACACAGAGATCACTTCAACACTCTAGCCTGACCCAAACTGCATAGTCTCATCAATGCCCCAATGTCACATTGAACACAACATGCAGCATTCAAAATTATATAGTTTATGGAGTTGCCCTTAAACATTTTTCAAATTGTACCATAACAGTCAATAACATTATTATGATTCCACTGCAAACGCTTTTTTTGACCGAATTGTGATTCATCCTCTAACATGTAGAGAAATTAAGCCCACAGTAATAACATGACATCTAATACTGGAAAACTTATCAGAGCAACTGCAGAATTGAGAAGAAATAACACTCTTGACCCCCAAATCTACTTTCAACATCTATATCATAACAATTTTGGGACTTCCATTTCATTTAAAAGTGTTACAATATCTTCTTCTGATAATGAATTAAAGCCAAAGTAAAATGTCCATGTTTCCTTTAAGTCAGGGCATTTTCCTAGAAAATGGAACACATCTTCTATTTCCCTCTGGTTACATAGACTACATTGTACTGCTAGGTCTTCTCTGTGAGGAATATAGTTGAGACGTTGGAGTTCACCACGCAATTTTACCTTCATTGATATTTGGTCCACACTATTCTCATCTCTGAAATAGTTTTTGTGTCCTAGATTGTGACACAGTCGATTGTATATCGATCTATGAACAGAGCTGGTAGCTTCTTTCATGTATTTCTCTCGATATTTGAGGTCAACAGCCTCAATCAGTTTGTAGAGTGTGGCTTTCTATGCACTAAGGTTGCCTAAATCCAAACAAAGTGGAACCCCACACCACTGCGCCAGCTCCATCTTCGATTTGAATACAAACAACCAAACTGTTCTAGTGTTCTCAAAAAACTCTCCCATTAGGAAGAGTCAATGTGGCTTCGATGCCGGCAACCAAAAATCGCTTAACATGGGAAAGTGCATGGATTGCATATTACACGCAGTGAAATATGCAAGTATGACATTAGCTGCATACAGCGATTTCTGATGCCTGTGTCTAGTCTACGCAAAACGTGCAGGAAGGTAGACGGAATATTACACCACATTTCCTCCCCCCTTGGAAAGTTTTCATTTTATTTAAGTAAATTATATGTTTTCCTAGATAATTTTCTAAAGTCTATTACATTTGTAATACAGTACAATACATATATTGCAGTTTACTAAAACACATTTTTTTTTTTAAATTTAGAGAAATATTTTAAAAATTTTAAATTTTTTCTTTCTAAAATTATCTTATTTAATTTGTATTATTATATTATAATTATTATAAAAATTATAAATTTTTTTTTTGGAAAATGATATTATTTAATTTTTATTATTTGTCTTTACAATTGGCAATTTTACTTACACTACAACAATTCTTCCAAAGATTATAACATTTTTAAATTTACAAAGATATTTTTTTTTTTTACATAATTTCTCTTGTCTTTATAAAACATTTCATTATATTTTTATATATATATATTTTTTTTTACATGATATTAATTGATATATATTATTTTTTTAAACATAATTTTTCTTTCTTTCAGATTTCAGTTAAATATATATATATATATATATTTTTACATGATATTAACACTTTTAATTCGGGAAGTGAAGCTTAGGCCATCATTTGGATAAGTAAGCTTTGTTTCTGGATCTGGGCTTGGAAGGCTTTGCGCCCTTTTCATTTAAATTGGAGGAGAGGTTTTAAGGGTAATGGCGGATTTCTTTGCACATTTAAGGCAAAATATTTCAAAAAGATAGGTTTTAAGGGGAAATAGTAAAAAGAAAATGAAGAGTATAAGAATCAATCCGTAAATAGCTGATCTAGTTAGCCAAGAGTCACATTTATGTTTTAAATCCTGCAGATGAATTTCAAGAGGAAGACTGTTTGTGGACAACTCAAAACACACCATGTTTAGACCTTTCGAATGTGTTCTAGGCTTGAAGCTTATCTCAGGAATGTCAATGTCTGCCATAAAACTTGGACTGAAAAATATAGTCATGTTTGACAATTTTACTGTCTTTTGGACAGTTTCCAAAGTTACCTCTGTTGACATGGCTTTGCATCCTGGATTTAGGCTAACTATCCCTGTGTCACTAATGTGAACTAATTTGTAGTAAGCTCTATACATTATTTTTAATGGGATTTCATATGGAGAAACATACAACCAGGTTTTTGCTTTATTTAAACTGTACCAGATCTCTTGAGTCGAATTGAAAACGCGAATATTGCAGTTTTTTTGGTTTTTTGTACCCTGCTATAAAATTTAATATACAGTTGTCTGAATTTTCATTTTTTATAACCAAGTTATTTTTGTTCAAAAATAAGTTTTCTTTATAGTTTACTTAATGTCTGAAATTGTCGGAACTTGAAGCGGCATAGTCGCATTTAGCGCTATTGATAGCTATGTAATGTTCGTCAACTTCAACGTACCAATAAACATTGTTTTTACTTTTACCGGGGAGCGGGGTAACTTGGTAAAGATCATATTCGTAAGAAACTAACGGAATATTTAAAATTATCATAAGCTACGATGATATGTATCTAACCGTTACCTCTACAATTTTCTGAAAATCTGCAGGCGCAAAACTGTTTACCTTGAAGGGGAGCTTAAAAGCTGCAATATTCTCCAATTGTATTTCTTGAAGGGTGTGCTTAGGCTCTGGAGACCATAGCAAAACTCTGTTTAAGTGAACCATTTTCGCGTCGCTTATAATTTCTAAAATCTGGTTTTGTCTAAATTCAAGGCTAACTGATTCCATTGTCAAAAACATTATCTTTTTAGCGATGGAGTTATCTCTATCGTCCATAACTCCAAACAAAGTATTCGTTATTTCACCCACAACATTTATTACTCCACTTTTTTGTCGAACTTTCGGTTCAAACAGGTGTCTCAAGGTTTCTTGATTCTGCTTTACCCTCGAATGCATAGCTGTCAACGATTTATGCCCAGTTCGACAATGTTGATCGACTTACCGCTGCAGCGACTGGTCTTTCTTAGTGTTATTGCAGTTTTTGAAAAAATGGTTGACGGCTTCAATAAGTACATCCGACTCTGCCACTACTTCTTTTCCTTGCTGGTGCGAGACAATCAACCAGTTGTCTAGTGAATGCTGCATTATTCCTATTTTTCCTGCGTGGATTCCCGTCTCATTTTTCAGTACCGATACATGGAATTGGACATGGGTGTATGATAAAAATACGATGAGGATAGAGTGGAATTACCAACAAGACATGGTTGCTGTAGATGAAATTAGAGAAAGCCCAAAACAAAGAATTATTTGGAGTGAATGGAGTTCCATAAAAGATTAAGTATCTTAAAATTAAAACTTGAAAATAAGAGATACCTTTTAGAGTAAGTACGAAATTTTTTTTCCTAGACAATTCTATTCAAAAAAGTGTTTGAGCCGATTTTTGTGAACCTTTCCAAGTTTATTTTTACGTAAGATAGAGGTGTTCACGTTGTTATGAACTTCCCTTACTTCATAAGGTCCTGTAAACAAAGGGCAGAGTTTGTTTTTTCTGCTCATGTCTTGAACAAGAACAAAATCACCTTTTTTGAAAGACTGTGGATTTATTCTTTTATCAAAATACTCTTTTGTCTTTTCCTTGCTCCTATCAATGTTTGTTCTAGCCACCTGATAAGCTTTTTGAAATTTATGTCTTAGTTCGAAAAAGTAGTTTTCGTGATCATATATAGAAGCAGGTGTTTTCATTATGCCAGTTGGCATAGGGGATTTAAACCCAAATAGAACGTCCTTGGGAGTTAGCTTAGAACTAGCATGTGGGGAGTTATTGTGCACATACATAGCTTGTCGGAGCCATTGATCCCAATCAGCAGGATTGCTTTTTGAAAAATATCTTAAATACTCTGCCAATGGCCCATGGTTACGTTCCAGCGCTCCATTCGCCTGTGGATGGTAAGCTGTAGTCTCAAGTTTCCTTATGTTAAGAAACTAACACACTTTTTTGAAGAGCTCGCTACAAATATCAATATATAGAGCAAACAAAATAGGGCTCAGTGCACATCCCTGACGAACTCTTGTTTCAGTTTAAACCATTCCGATATTTCTTCTCCATTTCATACCGGCGCTTTTGTATCACCATAAAGGCTTCGAAAAGGTCTTCCTATTTTTTTTAAATAAAATAAAATAAAATGATTTTCCATTAATTTGTAATGCTTCTCCTCTTATTTGTGTTCTTATATCCTTATGTTTCGCAACTTATTGGTTTTTCTGTTGAATTATTTTTTTTCTCCGCGCCCTTGCCGCCACCGGATAATCCTTATGCATTGAAATTCCAGTACCAACAATCTTTGCTTTTGATTTAAGAACATGTATTGCATCTTCTGTATTCTGGAGTTCAATAACAACATTAGCTGTCTTTCCACCAGATTGGAGTTCTCTTACGCTTTCTATTGGCCTATGGTTTTCTGCTTGTAGCAGCTCCAGACAAAGAGATATTGCTTTCTCCACAGCGTCAAGGTCATTTTGTTTTGCAAATGCACAACAATGTTCTGTTCAATGGATTTCCTTTCAAGCAGTTCTACTTGGCGTTCCAAGGTCAGCAACGAGTCTGCATTTGCTCGAGTTAATATTGCAGTGATTTGTTATTTTGTTGCAAGTAAACGATTTTTGCACCGATGTTCTCCATGTCCGTTTTGGTAGCAATATATTTTAGTTTTTCATCAAGGATAGATGCCACCGAAGCCTGAATGAGTGTTTTAAGCTCATTAACCGGCAAATTTCCTACTACTCCCGCTGACTCGGAAACAGAAGGTTCATTTCTCGAAGAAAGAGGCGATGGTGATTAATCCTTATGCAGTGTTTTTGCAGAGGAATTTTCGTTCAATTGGACGAAAAGGGTTTTGTTGACAGGTGACCGTTGCGTCGACATTTTTGGTTTGTTTTATCAGAACTTATTTTCTACATAAAAGACTTTGGGGCTCACCTCCGGATATAATTTTTTTTTTGTTACTTACTTCGATGATTATTCACTCTTTTAATGCACTTTTGTTGCGATTTGATAATATTTTTTAAGTTAAAATTGGTTAAATTCCCCTTTTTTTAGAGCCCACTTTTTCACCAACTTGTCACGTAGGTGCCACAGTTGCCAACCTCCAACAATGTATAATCCTTTTTTCATCTAATTCCTATACCCAATTACAAAACTCTTACTATCTCCGCCTACCATATATTGCTCTAAAGGAACTTAAAGCACAATATTACAACAAAGAATGCAGTCAACTAGAAGGAATCTTATTCTGTAAAGGCAAACTACATACTCCTCATCAATGCCCCAATGTCACATTGAACACAACATGCAGCATACAACATTATATAGTTTATGGAACAGCCCTTAATCATTTTTTCAAATTGTACCATAACAATCAATAACATTATCTATGATTCCACAGCAAACACTTTTTTGAATTGTTATTCATCTTCTAACATGTAGAGAAATAAAGCCCACAGTAATAACATACCATCTAACACTGGAAAACTTATTATCAGAGCAACTGCAGAATAGAGAAGGAATAACACTCTTGACCACCAAATCTACTTTCAACATCTATATCATAACAATTTTGGGACTTCCATTTCATTTAAAAGTCTTACAATATCTTCTTCTGATAATGACTTAAAGCCAAAGTAAAATCTCCTTGTTTCCTTTAAGACCGGGCATTTTCCTAGAAAATGGAACACATCTTCTCTTTCCCTCTGGTTACATAGACTACATAGTACTGGCAGGTCTACTCTGTGAGGAATATAGTTGAGACGTAGGAGTTCACCACGCAATTTTACCATCATTGATATTTTGTCCACACTATTCTCATCTCTGAAATAGTTTTTGTGTCCTAGATTGTGACACAGTCGATTGTATATCGATCTATGAAGCTTCCTCCATGTATTTCTCTCGATATGTGAGATCAACAGCCTCAATTAATTTGTAAAGTGTGCCTTTCTATGCACTAAGGTTGTCTTAATCCAAGCATAGTGGAAAAAGAAAAGGGCCTTGATTAAAGTTGCTGCAAACTCAATACCACCATCTAAATAATCAGTGAGGTTCTCAATATATAGAGCAAACAAAAGAGGGCTCAGCGCACATCCCTGACGAATTCCTGTTTCAGTTCAAACCATTGCGATATTTCTTCTTCATTTCATACCGCCGCCTTTGTATCACCATAAAGGCTTTGAATAGGTCTACCTAATTTTTTAGATATACCTAGTCCAAAGAGCTCATATATTACTGCATGTCTATCTATCGCGTCAAATGCTGCTTTGAAATCCACAAAGAAGCTGTATAATTTCTTTCCTTTATTTATATAGGTTTCAGCGATGCTTCTTAGTACAAAAATGTGATCAGTGGTGGAACATCCGGACCTAAATCCACCTTGAAATTCTTTTATCAAATGATTTTGTTCGATCCAGGAGCTTAGTTGGCGTTGAAGGACCGAAGTAAAAATTTTGTACGAAGCATTGAAAAGCTAGTCCCACGATAATTTTCCGGATTCTGCGTGTTTCCTTTTTTGTGAATCGGAAAAATCAGCGATTCCTTGAACTGCTGTGGAATACTTTCGGTATCCAAAATCTGGTTAAACAATATATTGAGCTTGGTTATTAACTCCATGGTCTTATATTTGAAAAACTCGACTGGTATTCCATCCGAACCTGCAGCCTTACCATCCTTTAAGTACTTCACGACATTCAGTTTCTCTCCATAAGTTATACACGCATCCAATGTTTGATTTTCTATACTCGGTGCGTCATATGATATGTTGCCACTTCTAGAATGTGGATTTAATAAATTTTTAAAATGGGTAAATAGAACACTAGGGGTCAGGTCTTGATTGATCGAAAAATTATTCCCATTCAGAGTTCTTAGTAATTTCCAAAAATCAGTTGAATTATTGCATTGCGCCAGTGTTCTAGCCTCAGCCTCGAAGTAGCTTATCTTTTTCTGTTTCCATGTACTGGTTTTTACAAAATTCATCGATATAGGTACGGTATGCTCTTAGCCACCAAATGATGTTTCTCTCTCAAACCAGGGTGTGACTGGATTAATTTTTTTTCTGTTTGAACCACTGCAAGTAGTGTGGGATGATCTTATACTGTAGATAACAGCTGTAAGCTCAGAAACATTATCTCCTCCAATCAAATTCTTCTCATTCCAATTTAATTTAGGAAGCATCGCAAGATCTCTATTTCTAGACATTTCCATAGCATCTACCTGAAACTCTGTCACTATGGGGAGATGATCAGAGTACAGTACCACATCAACTTTGAAGTCCTGTATATATTTATTCCATGAGCCACCAGCCAGCCTGAAGTCAATGACCGAGTTGTCTTGTTTTCCTACAAACGTGAACTCACCAAATTTATCTGAAGAGCTTGTTCCATTTAAAATTCGAAGCACGAAAGTGTTACATAGGTCCAGAATTAGTCTCCCTCTTGCATTAATCACAATATCCTTAGATTGCCGCATATATCCCTTTGCTTTATTTTCCAGACCAGCTTCACTTCTAAGCCTCGCGTTGAAACCACCTACCAGCAGGACATTTGGGTTATCATTATGTAGCATGAACTGGTTCAATTTTTCAAAATTTATGTCCCATTTGTTGCAATTTAAATATATAGGCACTATTATAAAAGTACTTGGGCATGGTTAAGCTCCCCCTTGGAATCAAATTTACAAATTATATTCTCGATATCTTTTTTTATTCCAAATTAACAACCACCGCTAGTTCTACCTCTAGTATTTGTTCTTATTTCAGGAATCCATTAAAAATTAAAATTCTTTAAATTCTTTTCATATTCCTCAAAATAATTTACCGTTAGAAAGGTTTCAGACAAAAAATACCATATCAAATCGATTAACATAATTATAGAATACCATAAATAAATTCTTATTAATAAGACCTGCAACATTCTTTGCAAGAATGGAAAACTTATAAGTTAATACTTTTTTTTCTAACATTTTTTCTATGGCAGACGCCATTATTATCAAAAATTGTGTTTGTGTAAACGAAGTCCACTTTGAGAGCGGTTGCACCTAGCAGTCATTGTGTTCCCAACTTTATTATACTCAGCACCATCCGCTGTCACTTCTGACACATCCCCAAGAGGTGTTGTAGAAACGTCAGTCCATCGTCGCTGTCACATCGGAGGTTGTTGTTTTTATCGAAATAAAATGATTTTCCATTAATTTGTAATGTTTCTCCTCTTATTTGTGTTTTTAAATCCTTATGTTTCGCAACTAATTGGTTTTTCAGTTGAATTATTCTTCTTCTCCGCTCCCTTGCCGCCAGCTGATAATCCTTATGCATTGAAATTCCAGTACCAACAATCTTTGCTTTGGATTTAAGAACATGTATTGCATCTTCTTTATTCTGGAGTTCAATAGCAACATTAGCTGTCTTTCCACCAGATTGGAGTTCTCTTACGATTTCTATTAGCCTGTCGTTGTCTACCTGTAGCAGTTCCAGACAAAGAGATTTTGCTTTCTCCACAGCGTCAAGGTCATTTTGTTTTGACAAATGCACAACAATGTTCTGTTCAATGGATTTCCTTTCAAGCAGTTCTACTTGGCGTTCCAAGGTCAGGCAACGAGTCTAACATTTGCTCGAGTTGATATTGCAGTGATTTGTTATTTTGTTGCAAGCAAACGATTTCTGCACCGATGTTCTCCATGTCCGTTTTGGTAGCCATATATTTTAGTTTTTCATCAAGGATAGATGCCAACGAAGCCTGAATGAGTGTTTTTAGCTCATTAACCGGCAAATTTCTTACTACTCCCGCAGACTCCGAAACAGAAGGTTCATTTCTCGATGAAACAGGCGATGGTGATAAATGCTTATGCAGTCTTTTTGCAGAGAAATTTTGGTTCAATAGGACGAAAAGAGTTTTGTTGACAGGTGATCGTTGTGTCGACATTTTTGGTTTGTTTTATTAGAACTTATTTTCTACATAAAAGACCGATTACCCGAATTGCGTACCACAAAAAATCAGAAATCTACGAGCTAGCTGTAAAATGATAAACAACACAGAGATCACTTCAACACTCTAGCCTGACCCAAACTGCATACTCCTCATCAATGCCCCAATGTCACATTGAACACAACATGCAGCATTCAAAATTATATAGTTTATGGAATTGCCCTTAAACATTTTTCAAATTAAATATAGTTGAGACGTTGGAGTTCACCACGCAATTTTACCTTCATTGATATTTGGTCCACACTATTCTTATCTCTGAAATAGTTTTTGTGTCCTAGATTGTGACACAGTCGATTGTATATCGATCTATGGACAGAGCTGGTAGCTTCTCCCATGTATTTCTCTCGATATTTGAGGTCAACAGCCGCAATCAGTTTGTACAGTGTGGCTTTCTATGCACTAAGGTTGCCTAAATCTAAACAAAGATGAACCCCACACCACTGCGCCAGCTCCATCTTTGTAAAAAAAATGTTTATGTTGGATAATTTCGATTTGAATACAAACAACCAAACTGTTCTAGTGTTCTCAAAAAACGCTCCCATTAGGAAGAGTCAATGTGGCTTCGATGCCGCAACCAAAAATCGCTTAACATGGGAAAGTGCATGGATTGCATATTACACGCAGTGAAATATGCAAGCATGACATTAGCTGCATGCAGCGATTTCTGATGACTGTGTCTAGTCTACGCAAAACGTGCAGGAAGGTAGACGGAATATTTTCACGACATTTCCTCCCCCCTTGGAAAGTTTTCATTTTATTTAAGTAAAATTATATGTTTTCCTTGATAATTTTCTAAAGTCTATTACATTTGTAAAACAGTAAAATACATATATTGCAGCTTACGAAAAGACATTTTTTTTTGAAATTTAGAGAAATATTTTAAAAATTTTAAATTTTTTCTTTGTAAAATTATCTTATTTAATTTGTATTATTATATTTATTATAATATTATAATTATTATAAAAATTATAATTTTTTTTTTTTTTTGGAAAATGATCTTATTTAATTTTTATTATTTGTCTTTACAATTGGCAATTTTACTTACACTACAACAATTCTTCCAAAGATTATAATATTTTTAAATTTACAAAGATACTTTTTTTTTTACATAATTTCTCTTGTCTTTATAAAACATTTCATTATATTTTTATATATATATATTTTTTTTTACATGATATTAATTGATATATATTATTATTTTAAACATAATTTTTCTTTCTTTCAGATTTCAGTTAAATATATATATATATATATATATATATATATTTTTACATGATATTAACACTTTTAATTCGGGAAGTGAAGCTTAGGCCATCATTTGGATAAGTAAGCTTTGTTTCTGGATCTGGGCTTGGAAGGCTTTGCGCCCTTTTCATTTAAATTGGAGGAGAGGTTTTAAGGGTAATGGCGGATTTCTTTGCACATTTAAGGCAAAATATTTCAAAAAGATAGGTTTTAAGGGGAAATAGTAAAAAGAAAATGAAGAGTATAAGAATCAATCCGTAAATAGCTGATCTAGTTAGCCAAGAGTCACATTTATGTTTTAAATCCTGCAGATGAATTTCAAGAGGAAGACTGTTTGTGGACAACTCAAAACACACCATGTTTAGACCTTTCGAATGTGTTCTAGGCTTGAAGCTTATCTCAGGAATGTCAATGTCTGCCATAAAACTTGGACTGAAAAATATAGTCATGTTTGACAATTTTACTGTCTTTTGGACAAATTCCAAAGTTACCTCTGTTGACATGGCTTTGCATCCTGGATTTAGGCTAACTATCCCTGTGTCACTAATGTGAACTAATTTGTAGTAAGCTCTATACATTATTTTTAATGGGATTTCATATGGAGAAACATACAACCAGGTTTTTGCTTTATTTAAACTGTACCAGATCTCTTGAGTCGAATTGAAAACGCGAATATTGCAGTTTTTTTGGTTTTTTGTACCCTGCTATAAAATTTAATATACAGTTGTCTGAATTTTCATTTTTTATAACCAAGTTATTTTTGTTCAAAAATAAGTTTTCTTTATAGTTTACTTAATGTCTGAAATTGTCGGAACTTGAAGCGGCATAGTCGCATTTAGCGCTATTGATAGCTATGTAATGTTCGTCAACTTCAACGTACCAATAAACATTGTTTTTACTTTTACCGGGGAGCGGGGTAACTTGGTAAAGATCATATTCGTAAGAAACTAACGGAATATTTAAAATTATCATAAGCTACGATGATATGTATCTAACCGTTACCTCTACAATTTTCTGAAAATCTGCCGGCGCAAACCTGTTTACCTTGAAGGGGAGCTTAAAAGCTGCAATAATCTCCAATTGTATTTCTTACGGGTGTGCTTAAGCTCTGGAGACCATAGCAAAACTCTGTTTAAGTGAACCATTTTCGCGTCGCTTATAATTTCTAAAATCCGGTTTTGTCTAAATTCAAGGCTAACTGATTCCATTGTCAAAAACATTATCTTTTTATCGATGGAGTTATCTCTATCGTCCATAACTCCAAACAAAGTATTCGTTATTTCACCCACAACATTTATTACTCCACGTTTGTGTCGAACTTTCGGTTCAAACAGGTGTTTCAAGGTTTCTTGATTCTGCTTTACCCTCGAATGCATAGCTGTCAACGATTTATGCCCAGTTCGACAATGTTGATCGACTTACCGCTGCAGCGACTGGTCTTTCTTAGTGTTATTGCACGTTTTGAAAAAATGGTTGACGGCTTCAATAAGTACATCCGACTCTGCCACTACTTCTTTTCCTTGCTGGTGCGAGACAATCAACCAGTTGTCTAGTGAATGCTGCATTATTCCTATTTTTCCTGCGTGGATTCCCGTCTCATTTTTCAGTACCGATACATGGAATTGGGCATGGGTGTATGATAAAAATACGATGAGGATAGAGTGGAATGACCAACAAGACATGGTTGCTGTAGATGAAATTAGAGAAAGCCCAAAACAAAGAATTATTTGGAGTGAATGGAGTTCCATAAAAGATTAAGTATCTTAAAATTAAAACTTGAAAATAAGAGATACCTTTTAGAGTAAGTACGAAATTTTTTTTCCTAGACAATTCTATTCAAAAAAGTGTTTGTGCCGATTTTTGTGAACCTTTTCAAGTTTATTTTTACGTAAGATAGAGGTGTTCACGTTGTTATGAACTTCCCTTACTTCATAAGGTCCTGTAAACAAAGGGCAGAGTTTGTTTTTTCTGCTCATGTCTTGAACAAGAACAAAATCACCTTTTTTGAAAGACTGTGGATTTATTCTTTTATCAAAATACTCTTTTGTCTTTTCCTTGCTCCTATCAATGCTTGTTCTAGCCACCTGATAAGCTTTTTGAAATTTATGTCTTAGTTCGAAAAAGTAGTTTTCGTGATCATATATAGGAGCAGGTGTTTTCATTATGCCAGTTGGCATAGGGGATTTAAACCCAAATAGAACGTCCATGGGAGTTAGCTTAGAACTAGCATGTGGGGAGTTATTGTGCACATACTTAGCTTGTCGGAGCCATTGATCCCAATCAGCAGGATTGCTTTTTGAAAAATATCTTAAATACTCTGCCAATGGCCCATGGTTACGTTCCAGCGCTCCATTCGCCTGTGGATGGTAAGCTGTAGTCTCAAGTTTCCTTATGTTAAGAAACTAACACACTTTTTTGAAGAGCTCGCTACAAATATCAATATATAGAGCAAACAAAATAGGGCTCAGCGCACATCCCTGACGAACTCTTGTTTCAGTTTAACCCATTCCGATATTTCTTCTCCATTTCATACCGGCGCTTTTGTATCACCATAAAGGCTTCGAACAGGTCTTCCTATTTTTTTTAAATAAAATAAAATAAAATGATTTTCCATTAATTTGTAATGCTTCTCCTCTTATTTGTGTTCTTATATCCTTATGTTTCGCAACTTATTGGTTTTTCTGTTGAATTATTTTTCTTCTCCGCTCCCTTGCCGCCACCGGATAATCCTTATGCATTGAAATTCCAGTACCAACAATCTTTGCTTTTGATTTAAGAACATGTATTGCATCTTCTGTATTCTGGAGTTCAATAACAACATTAGCTGTCTTTCCACCAGATTGGAATTCTCTTACGCTTTCTATTGGCCTGTGGTTGTCTGCTTGTAGCAGCTCCAGACAAAGAGATTTTGCTTTCTCCACAGCGTCAAGGTCATTTTGTTTTGCAAATGCACAACAATGTTCTGTTCAATGGATTTCCTTTCAAGCAGTTCTACTTGGCGTTCCAAGGTCAGCAACGAGTCTGCATTTGCTCGAGTTAATATTGCAGTGATTTGTTATTTTGTTGCAAGTAAACGATTTTTGCACCGATGTTCTCCATGTCCGTTTTGGTAGCAATATATTTTAGTTTTTCATCAAGGATAGATGCCACCGAAGCCTGAATGAGTGTTTTTAGCTCATTAACCGGCAAATTTCCTACTACTCCCGCTGACTCGGAAACAGAAGGTTCATTTCTCGAAGTAAGAGGCGATGGTGATTAATCCTTAAGCAGTCTTTTTGCAGAGGAATTTTCGTTCAATTGGACGAAAAGGGTTTTGTTGACAGGTGACCGTTGTGTCGACATTTTTGGTTTGTTTTATCAGAACTTATTTTCTACATAAAAGACTTTGGGGCTCACCTCCGGATATAATTTTTTTTTTGTTAATTACTACGATGATTATTCACTCTTTTAATGCACTTTTGTTGCGATTTGATAATATTTTTTAAGTTAAAATTTGTTAAATTCCCCTTTTTTTAGAGCCCACTTTTTCACCAACTTGTCACGCAGGTGCCACAGTTGCCAACCTCCAACAATGTATAATCCTTTTTTCATCTAATTCCTATACCCAATTACAAAACTCTTACTATCTCCGCCTACCATTTATTGCTCTAAAGGAACTTAAAGCACAATATTACAACAAAGAATGCAGTCAACTAGAATGAATCTTATTCTGTAAAGGCAAACTACATACTCCTCATCAATGCCCCAAAGTCACATTGAACACAACATGCAGCATACAACATTATATAGTTTATGGAACAGCCCTTAATCATTTTTTCAAATTGTACCATAACAATCAATAACATTATCTATGATTCCACAGCAAACACTTTTTTGAATTGTTATTCATCTTCTAACATGTAGAGAAATAAAGCCCACAGTAATAACATACCATCTAACACTGGAAAACTTATTATCAGAGCAACTGCAGAATAGAGAAGAAATAACACTCTTGACCACCAAATCTACTTTCAACATCTATATCATAACAATTTTGGGACTTCCATTTCATTTAAAAGTCTTACAATATCTTCTTCTGATAATGACTTAAAGCCAAAGTAAAATCTCCTTGTTTCCTTTAAGACCGGGCATGTTCCTAGAAAATGGAACACATCTTCTCTTTCCCTCTGGTTACATAGACTACATAGTACTGGCAGGTCTACTCTGTGAGGAATATAGTTGAGACGTAGGAGTTCACCACGCAATTTTACCATCATTGATATTTTGTCCACACTATTCTCATCTCTGAAATAGTTTTTGTGTCCTAGATTGTGACACAGTCGATTGTATATCGATCTATGAAGCTTCCTCCATGTATTTCTCTCGATATGTGAGATCAACAGCCTCAATTAATTTGTAAAGTGTGCCTTTCTATGCACTAAGGTTGCCTTAATCCAAGCATAGTGGAAAAAGAAAAGGGCCTTGATTAAAGTTGCTGCAAACTCAATACCACCATCTAAATAATCAGTGAGGTCCTCAATATATAGAGCAAACAAAAGAGGGCTCAGCGCACATCCCTGACGAATTCCTGTTTCAGTTCAAACCATTGCGATATTTCTTCTCCATTTCATACCGCCGCCTTTGTATCACCATAAAGGCTTTGAATAGGTCTACCTAATTTTTTAGATATACCTAGTCCAAAGAGCTCATATATTACTGCATGTCTATCTATCGCGTCAAATGCTGCTTTGAAATCCACAAAGGAAGCTGTATAATTTCTTTCCTTTATTTATATAGGTTTCAGCGATGCTTCTTAGTACAAAAATGTGATCAGTGGTGGAACATCCGGACCTAAATCCACCTTGAAATTCTTTTATCAAATGATTTTGTTCGATCCAGGAGCTTAGTTGGCGTTGAAGGACCGAAGTAAAAATTTTGTACGAAGCATTGAAAAGCTAGTCCCACGATAATTTTCCGGATTCTGCGTGTTTCCTTTTTTGTGAATCGGAAAAATCAGCGATTCCTTGAACTGCTGTGGAATACTTTCGGTATCCAAAATCTGGTTAAACAATATATTGAGCTTGGTTATTAACTCCATGGTCCCATATTTGAAAAACTCGACTGGTATTCCATCCGAACCTGCAGCCTTACCATCCTTTAAGTACTTCACGACATTCAGTTTCTCTCCATAAGTTATACACGCATCCAATGTTTGATTTTCTATACTCGGTGCGGCATATGATATGATGCCACTTCTAGAATGTGGATTTAATAAATTTTTAAAATGGGTAAATAGAACACTAGGGGTCAGGTCTTGATTGATCGAAAAATTATTCCCATTCAGAGTTCTTAGTAATTTCCAAAAATCAGTTGAATTATTGCATTGCGCCAGTGTTCTAGCCTCAGCCTCGAAGTAGCTTATCTTTTTCTGTTTCCATGTACTGGTTTTTACAAAATTCATCGATATAGGTACGGTATGCTCTTAGCCACCAAATGATGTTTCTCTCTCAAACCAGGGTGTGACTGGATTCATTTTTTTTCTGTTTGAACCACTGCAAGTAGTGTGGGATGATCTTATACTGTAGATAACAGCTGTAAGCTCAGAAACATTATCTCCTCCAATCAAATTCTTCTCATTCCAATTTAATTTAGGAAGCATCGCAAGATCTCTATTTCTAGACATTTCCATAGCATCTACCTGAAACTCTGTCACTATGGGGAGATGATCAGAGTACAGTACCACATCAACTTTGAAGTCCTGTATATATTTATTCCATGAGCCACCAGCCAGCCTGAAGTCAATGACCGAGTTGTCTTGTTTTCCTACAAACGTGAACTCACCAAACTTATCTGAAGAGCTTGTTCCATTTAAAATTTGAAGCACGAAAGTGTTACATAGATCCAGAATTAGTCTCCCTCTTGCATTAATCACAATACTTTTACATTCGCAACATTTCTAACATATTTATATAGGTACGATATGCTCTTAGCCACCAAATGATGTTTCTCTCTCAAACCAGGGTGTGACTGGATTAATTTTTTTTCTGTTTGAACCACTGCAAGTAGTGTGGGATGATCTTATACTGTAGATAACAGCTGTAAGCTCAGAAACATTATCTCCTCCAATCAAATTCTTCTCATTCCAATTTAATTTAGGAAGCATCGCAAGATCTCTATTTCTAGACATTTCCATAGCATCTACCTGAAACTCTGTCACTATGGGGAGATGATCAGAGTACAGTACCACATCAACTTTGAAGTCCTGTATATATTTATTCCATGAGCCACCAGCCAGCCTGAAGTCAATGACCGAGTTGTCTTGTTTTCCTACAAACGTGAACTCACCAAATTTATCTGAAGAGCTTGTTCCATTTAAAATTCGAAGCACGAAAGTGTTACATAGGTCCAGAATTAGTCTCCCTCTTGCATTAATCACAATATCCTCAGATTGCCGCATATATCCCTTTGCTTTATTTTCCAGACCAGCTTCACTTCTAAGCCTCGCGTTGAAATCACCTACCAGCAGGACATTTGGGTTATCATTATGTAGCATGAACTGGTTCAATTTTTCAAAATTTATGTCCCATTTGTTGCAATTTAAATATATAGGCACTATTATAAAAGTACTTGGGCATGGTTAAGCTCCCCCTTGGAATCAAATTTATAAATTATATTCTCGATATCTTTTTTTATTCCAAATTAACAACCACCGCTAGTTCTACCTCTAGTATTTGTTCTTATTTCAGGAATCCATTAAAAATTAAAATTCTTTAAATTCTTTTCATATTCCTCAAAATAATTTACCGTTAGAAAGGTTTCAGACAAAAATACCATATCAAATCGATTAACATAATTATAGAATACCATAAATAAATTCTTATTAATAAGACCTGCAACATTCTATGCAAGAATGGAAAACTTATAAGTTAATACTTTTTTTTCTAACATTTTTTCTATGGCAGACGCCATTATTATCAAAAATTGTGTTTGTGTAAACGAAGTCCACTTTGAGAGCGGTTGCACCTAGCAGTCATTGTGTTCCCAACTTTATTATACTCAGCACCATCCGCTGTCACTTCTGACACATCCCCAAGCAGGTGTTGTAGAAACGTCAGTCCATCGTCGCTGTCACATCGGAGGTTGTTGTTTTTATCGAAATAAAATGATTTTCCATTAATTTGTAATGTTTCTCCTCTTATTTGTGTTTTTAAATCCTTATGTTTCGCAACTAATTGGTTTTTCAGTTGAATTATTCTTCTTCTCCGCTCCCTTGCCACCAGCTGATAATCCTTATGCATTGAAATTCCAGTACCAACAATCTTTGCTTTGGATTTAAGAACATGTATTGCATCTTCTTTATTCTGGAGTTCAATAGCAACATTAGCTGTCTTTCCACCAGATTGGAGTTCTCTTACGATTTCTATTAGCCTGTCCTTGTCTACCTGTAGCAGTTCCAGACAAAGAGATTTTGCTTTCTCCACAGCGTCAAGGTCATTTTGTTTTGACAAATGCACAACAATGTTCTGTTCAATGGATTTCCTTTCAAGCAGTTCTACTTGGCGTTCCAAGGTCAGGCAACGAGTCTAGCATTTGCTCGAGTTGATATTGCAGTGATTTGTTATTTTGTTGCAAGCAAACCATTTCTGCACCGATGTTCTCCATGTCCGTTTTGGTAGCCATATATTTTAGTTTTTCATCAAGGATAGATGCCAACGAAGCCTGAATGAGTGTTTTTAGCTCATTAACCGGCAAATTTCTTACTACTCCCGCAGACTCCGAAACAGAAGTTTCATTTCTCGATGAAACAGGCGATGGTGATAAATGCTTATGCAGTCTTTTTGCAGAGAAATTTTGGTTCAATAGGACGAAAAGAGTTTTGTTGACAGGTGATCGTTGTGTCGACATTTTTGGTTTGTTTTATTAGAACTTATTTTCTACATAAAAGACCGATTACCCGAATTGCGTACCACAAAAAATCAGAAATCTACGAGCTAACTGTAAAATGATAAACAACACAGAGATCACTTCAACACTCTAGCCTGACCCAAACTGCATACTCCTCATCAATGCCCCAATGTCACATTGAACACAACATGCAGCATTCAAAATTATATAGTTTATGGAATTGCCCTTAAACATTTTTCAAATTAAATATAGTTGAGACGTTGGAGTTCACCACGCAATTTTACCTTCATTGATATTTGGTCCACACTATTCTCATCTCTGAAATAGTTTTTGTGTCCTAGATTGTGACACAGTCGATTGTATATCGATCTATGAACAGAGCTGGTAGCTTCTCCCATGTATTTCTCTCGATATTTGAGGTCAACAGCCGCAATCAGTTTGTACAGTGTGGCTTTCTATGCACTAAGGTTGCCTTAATCTAAACAAAGTGGAACCCCACACCACTGCGCCAGCTCCATCTTTGTAAAAAAAATGTTTATGTTGGATAATTTCGATTTGAATACAAACAACCAAACTGTTCTAGTGTTCTCAAAAAACGCTCCCATTAGGAAGAGTCAATGTGGCTTCGATGCCGCAACCAAAAATCGCTTAACATGGGAAAGTGCATGGATTGCATATTACACGCAGTGAAATATGCAAGCATGACATTAGCTGCATGCAGCGATTTCTGATGACTGTGTCTAGTCTACGCAAAACGTGCAGGAAGGTAGACGGAATATTACACCACATTTCCTCCCCCCTTGGAAAGTTTTCATTTTATTTAAGTAAAATTATATGTTTTCCTTGATAATTTTCTAAAGTCTATTACATTTGTAAAACAGTACAATACATATATTGCAGCTTACGAAAACACATTTTTTTTTTTGAAATTTAGAGAAATATTTTAAAAATTTTAATTTTTTTCTTTGTAAAATTATCTTATTTAATTTGTATTATTATATTTATTATAATATTATAATTATTATAAAAATTATAAATTTTTTTTTTTTTGGAAAATGATCTTATTTAATTTTTATTATTTGTCTTTACAATTGGCAATTTTACTTACACTACAACAATTCTTCCAAAGATTATAATATTTTTAAATTTACAAAGATACTTTTTTTTTTACATAATTTCTCTTGTCTTTATAAAACATTTCATTATATTTTTATATATATATATTTTTTTTTACATGATATTAATTGATATATATTATTTTTTTAAACATAATTTTTCTTTCTTTCAGATTTCAGTTAAATATATATATATATATATATTTTTACATGATATTAACACTTTTAATTCGGGAAGTGAAGCTTAGGCCATCATTTGGATAAGTAAGCTTTGTTTCTGGATCTGGGCTTGGAAGGCTTTGCGCCCTTTTCATTTAAATTGGAGGAGAGGTTTTAAGGGTAATGGCGGATTTCTTTGCACATTTAAGGCAAAATATTTCAAAAAGATAGGTTTTAAGGGGAAATAGTAAAAAGAAAATGAAGAGTATAAGAATCAATCCGTAAATAGCTGATCTAGTTAGCCAAGAGTCACATTTATGTTTTAAATCCTGCAGATGAATTTGAAGAGGAAGACTGTTTGTGGACAACTCAAAACACACCATGTTTAGACCTTTCGAATGTGTTCTAGGCTTGAAGCTTATCTCAGGAATGTCAATGTCTGCCATAAAACTTGGACTGAAAAATATAGTCATGTTTGACAATTTTACTGTCTTTTGGACAAATTCCAAAGTTACCTCTGTTGACATGGCTTTGCATCCTGGATTTAGGCTAACTATCCCTGTGTCACTAATGTGAACTAATTTGTAGTAAGCTCTACACATTATTTTTAATGGGATTTCATATGGAGAAACATACAACCAGGTGTTTGCTTTATTTAAACTGTACCAGATCTCTTGAGTCGAATTGAAAACGCGAATATTGCAGTTTTTTTGGTTTTTTGTACCCTGCTATAAAATTTAATATACAGTTGTCTGAATTTTCATTTTTTATAACCAAGTTATTTTTGTTCAAAAATAAGTTTTCTTTATAGTTTACTTAATGTCTGAAATTGTCGGAACTTGAAGCGGCATAGTCGCATTTAGCGCTATTGATAGCTATGTAAGGTTCGTCAACTTCAACGTACCAATAAACATTGTTTTTACTTTTACCGGGGAGCGGGGTAACTTGGTAAAGATCATATTCGTAAGAAACTAACGGAATATTTAAAATTATCATAAGCTACGATGATATGTATCTAACCGTTACCTCTACAATTTTCTGAAAATCTGCAGGCGCAAAACTGTTTACCTTGAAGGGGAGCTTAAAAGCTGCAATATTCTCCAATTGTATTTCTTGAAGGGTGTGCTTAGGCTCTGGAGACCATAGCAAAACTCTGTTTAAGTGAACCATTTTCGCGTCGCTTATAATTTCTAAAATCTGGTTTTGTCTAAATTCAAGGCTAACTGATTCCATTGTCAAAAACATTATCTTTTTAGCGATGGAGTTATCTCTATCGTCCATAACTCCAAACAAAGTATTCGTTATTTCACCCACAACATTTATTACTCCACTTTTTTGTCGAACTTTCGGTTCAAACAGGTGTCTCAAGGTTTCTTGATTCTGCTTTACCCTCGAATGCATAGCTGTCAACGATTTATGCCCAGTTCGACAATGTTGATCGACTTACCGCCGCAGCGACTGGTCTTTCTTAGTGTTATTGCACGTTTTGAAAAAATGGTTGACGGCTTCAATAAGTACATCCGACTCTGCCACTACTTCTTTTCCTTGCTGGTGCGAGACAATCAACCAGTTGTCTAGTGAATGCTGCATTATTCCTATTTTTCCTGCGTGGATTCCCGTGTCATTTTTCAGTACCGATACATGGAATTGGGCATGGGTGTATGATAAAAATACGATGAGGATAGAGTGGAATGACCAACAAGACATGGTTGCTGTAGATGAAATTAGAGAAAGCCCAAAACAAAGAATTATTTGGAGTGAATGGAGTTCCATAAAAGATTAAGTATCTTAAAATTAAAACTTGAAAATAAGAGATACCTTTTAGAGTAAGTACGAAATTTTTTTTCCTAGACAATTCTATTCAAAAAAGTGTTTGAGCCGATTTTTGTGAACCTTTTCAAGTTTATTTTTACGTAAGATAGAGGTGTTCACGTTGTTATGAACTTCCCTTACTTCATAAGGTCCTGTAAACAAAGGGCAGAGTTTGTTTTTTCTGCTCATGTCTTGAACAAGAACAAAATCACCTTTTTTGAAAGACTGTGGATTTATTCTTTTATCAAAATACTCTTTTGTCTTTTCCTTGCTCCTATCAATGTTTGTTCTAGCCACCTGATAAGCTTTTTGAAATTTATGTCTTAGTTCGAAAAAGTAGTTTTCGTGATCATATATAGGAGCAGGTGTTTTCATTATGCCAGTTGGCATAGGGGATTTAAACCCAAATAGAACGTCCATGGGAGTTAGCTTAGAACTAGCATGTGGGGAGTTATTGTGCACATACATAGCTTGTCGGAGCCATTGATCCCAATCAGCAGGATTGCTTTTTGAAAAATATCTTAAATACTCTGCCAATGGCCCATGGTTACGTTCCAGCGCTCCATTCGCCTGTGGATGGTAAGCTGTAGTCTCAAGTTTCCTTATGTTAAGAAACTAACACACTTTTTTGAAGAGCTCGCTACAAATATCAATATATAGAGCAAACAAAATAGGGCTCAGCGCACATCCCTGACGAACTCTTGTTTCAGTTTAAACCATTCCGATATTTCTTCTCCATTTCATACCGGCGCTTTTGTATCACCATAAAGGCTTCGAAAAGGTCTTCCTATTTTTTTTAAATAAAATAAAATAAAATGATTTTCCATTAATTTGTAATGCTTCTCCTCTTATTTGTGTTCTTATATCCTTATGTTTCGCAACTTATTGGTTTTTCTGTTGAATTATTTTTCTTCTCCGCGCCCTTGCCGCCACCGGATAATCCTAATGCATTGAAATTCCAGTACCAACAATCTTTGCTTTTGATTTAAGAACATGTATTGCATCTTCTGTATTCTGGAGTTCAATAACAACATTAGCTGTCTTTCCACCAGATTGGAGTTCTCTTACGCTTTCTATTGGCCTGTGGTTGTCTGCTTGTAGCAGCTTCAGACAAAGAGATTTTGCTTTCTCCACAGCGTCAAGGTCATTTTGTTTTGCAAATGCACAACAATGTTCTGTTCAATGGATTTCCTTTCAAGCAGTTCTACTTGGCGTTCCAAGGTCAGCAACGAGTCTGCATTTGCTCGAGTTAATATTGCAGTGATTTGTTATTTTGTTGCAAGTAAACGATTTTTGCACCGATGTTCTCCATGTCCGTTTTGGTAGCAATATATTTTAGTTTTTCATAAAGGATAGATGCCACCGAAGCCTGAATGAGTGTTTTAAGCTCATTAACCGGCAAATTTCCTACTACTCCCGCTGACTCGGAAACAGAAGGTTCATTTCTCGAAGAAAGAGGCGATGGTGATTAATCCTTATGCAGTCTTTTTGCAGAGGAATTTTCGTTCAATTGGACGAAAAGGGTTTTGTTGACAGGTGACCGTTGCGTCGACATTTTTGGTTTGTTTTATCAGAACTTATTTTCTACATAAAAGACTTTGGGGCTCACCTCCGGATATAATTTTTTTTTGTTAATTACTTCGATGATTATTCACTCTTTTAATGCACTTTTGTTGCGATTTGATAATATTTTTTAAGTTAAAATTTGTTGAATTCCCCTTTTTTTAGAGCCCACTTTTTCACCAACTTGTCACGCAGGTGCCACAGTTGCCAACCTCCAACAATGTATAATCCTTTTTTCATCTAATTCCTATACCCAATTACAAAACTCTTACTATCTCCGCCTACCATATATTGCTCTAAAGGAACTTAAAGCACAATATTACAACAAAGAATGCAGTCAACTAGAAGGAATCTTATTCTGTAAAGGCAAACTACATACTCCTCATCAATGCCCCAATGTCACATTGAACACAACATGCAGCATACAACATTATATAGTTTATGGAACAGCCTTTAATCATTTTTTCAAATTGTACCATAACAATCAATAACATTATCTATGATTCCACAGCAAACACTTTTTTGAATTGTTATTCATCTTCTAACATGTAGAGAAATAAAGCCCACAGTAATAACATACCATCTAACACTGGAAAACTTATTATCAGAGCAACTGCAGAATAGAGAAGAAATAACACTCTTGACCACCAAATCTACTTTCAACATCTATATCATAACAATTTTGGGACTTCCATTTCATTTAAAAGTCTTACAATATCTTCTTTTGATAATGACTTAAAGCCAAAGTAAAATCTCCTTGTTTCCTTTAAGACCGGGCATTTTCCTAGAAAATGGAACACATCTTCTCTTTCCCTCTGGTTACATAGACTACATAGTACTGGCAGGTCTACTCTGTGAGGAATATATTTGAGACGTAGGAGTTCACCACGCAATTTTACCATCATTGATATTTTGTCCACACTATTCTCATCTCTGAAATAGTTTTTGTGTCCTAGATTGTGACACAGTCGATTGTATATCGATCTATGAAGCTTCCTCCATGTATTTCTCTCGATATGTGAGATCAACAGCCTCAATCAATTTGTAAAGTGTGCCTTTCTATGCACTAAGGTTGCCTAAATCCAAGCATAGTGGAAAAAGAAAAGGGCCTTGATAAAAGTTGCTGCAAACTCAATACCACCATCTAAATAATCAGTGAGGTCCTCAATATATAGAGCAAACAAAAGAGGGCTCAGCGCACATCCCTGACGAATTCCTGTTTCAGTTCAAACCATTGCGATATTTCTTCTCCATTTCATACCGCCGCCTTTGTATCACCATAAAGGCTTTGAATAGGTCTACCTAATTTTTTAGATATACCTACTCCAAAGAGCTCATATATTAGTGCATGTCTATCTACCGCGTCAAATGCTGCTTTGAAATCCACAAAGAAGCTGTATAATTTCTTTCCTTTATTTATATAGGTTTCAGCGATGCTTCTTAGTACAAAAATGTGATCAGTGGTGGAACATCCGGGCCTAAATCCACCTTGAAATTCTTTTATCAAATGATTTTGTTCGATCCTCCTGGCTTAGTTGGCGTTGAAGGACCGAAGTAAAAATTTTGTACGAAGCATTGAAAAGCTAGTCCCACGATAATTTTCCGGATTCTGCGTGTTTCCTTTTTTGTGAATCGGAAAAATCAGCGATTCCTTGAACTGCTGTGGAATACTTTCGGTATCTGGTTAAACAATATATTGAGCTTGGTTATTAACTCCATGGTCCCATATTTGAAAAACTCGACTGGTATTCCTTCCGAAACTGCAGCCTTACCATCCTTTAAGTACTTCACGACATTCAGTTTCTCTCCATAAGTTATACACGCATCCAAAGTTTGATTTTCTATACTCGGTACGGCATATGATATGATGCCACTTCTAGAATGTGGATTTAATAAATTTTTAAAATGGGTAAATAGAACACTAGGGGTCAGGTCTTGATTGATCGTAAAATTATTACCATTCAGAGTTCTTAGTAATTTCCAAAAATCGGTTGAATTATTGCATTGCGCCAGAGTTCTAGCCTCAGCCTCGAAGTTGCTTATCTTTTTCTGTTTTCTGTTTCTGATTAATGAGTTAAACTCTCTATTTGCTTCCATATACTGGTTTTTACAAAATTCATCGATATAGGTACGGTATGCTCTTAGCCACCAAATGATGTTTCTCTCTCAAACCAGGGTGTGACTGGATTAATTTTTTTTCTGTTTGAACCACTGCAAGAAGGGTAGGATGATCTTATGCTGTCCAGAACAGCTGTAAGCTCAGAAACATTATCTCCTCCAATCAAATTCTTCTCATTCCAATTTAATTTAGGAAGAATCGCAAGATCTCTATTTCTGGACATTTTCATAGCATCTACCTGAAACTCTGTCACTATGGGGAGATGATCAGAGTACAGTACCACATCAACTTTGAAGTCCTGTATATATTTATTCCATGAGCCACCAGCCAGCTTGAAGTCAATGACCGAGTTGTCTTGTTTTCCTACAAACGTGAACTCACCAAACTTATCTGAAGAGCTTGTTCCATTTAAAATTCGAAGCACGAAAGTGTTACATAGGTCCAGAATTAGTCTCCCTCTTGCATTAATCACAATATCCTTAGATTGCCGCATATATCCCTTTGCTTTATTTTCCAGACCAGCTTTACTTCTAAACCTCGCGTTGAAATCACCTACCAGCAGGACATTTGGGTTATCATTATGTAGCATGAACTGGTTCAATTTTTCAAAATTGATGTCACATTTGTTGCAATTTAAATATATAGGCACTATTATAAAAGTACTTGGGCATGGTTTTTTTATTCCAAAATAACAACCACCGCTAGCTCTACCTCTAGTATTTGTTCTTATTTCAGGAATCCATTAAAAATTAAAATTCTTTAAATTCTTCTCATATTCCTCAAAATAATTTACCGTTAGAAAGGTTTCAGACAAAAATACCATATCAAATCGATTAACATAATTAAAGAATTCCATAAATAAATTCTTATTAATAAGACCTGAAACATTATATGCAAGAATGGAAAACTTATAAGTTAATACTTTTTTTTATAACATTTTTCTATGGCAGACGGCATTATTATTAAAAATTGTGTTTGTGTAAACGAAGTCCAGTTTGAGAGCGGTTGCACCTAGCAGTCATTGTGTTCCCAACTTTATTATACTCAGCACCATCCCCTGTCACTTCTGACACATCTCCAAGCAGGTGTTGAAGAAACGTCAGTCCATCGTCGCTGTCACATCGGAGGTTGTTGTTTTTATCGAAATAAAATGATTTTCCATTATTTTTTAATGTTATTATTATATATATTATTATTTGTGTTTTTAAATCCTTATGTTTCGCAACTAATTGGTTTTTCTGTTGAATTATTCTTCTTCTCCGCTCCCTTGCCGCCACCGGATAATCCTTATGCATTGAAATTCCAATACCAACAATCTTTGCTTTGGATTTAAGAATATGTATTGTATTTTTTTTTTATTCTGCAGTTCAATAACAACATTAGCTGTCTTTCCACCAGATTGGAGTTCTCTTACGCTTTCTATTGGCCTGTGGTTGTCTGCCTGTAGCAGCTCCAGACAGAAAGATTTTGCTTTCTCCACAGCGTCAAGGTCATTTTGTTTTGGGCGAATGCACAACAATGTTCTGTTCAATGGATTTCCTTTCAAGCAGTTCTACTTGGCGTTCCAAGGTCAGCAACGAGTCTGCATTTGCTCGAATTGATATTGCAGTGATTTGTTATTTTGTTGCAAGCAAACCATTTCTGCACCGATGTTCTCCATGTCCGTTTTGGTAGCCATATATTTTAGTTTTTCATCAAGGATAGATGCCACCGAAGCCTGAATGAGTGTTTTTAGCTCATTAACCGGCAAATTTTCTACTACTCCCGCTGACTCGGAAACAGAAAGTTCATTTCTCGAAGAAAGAGGCGATGGTGATTAATCCTTATGCAGTCTTTTTGCAGAGAAATTTTCGTTCGATTGGACGAAAAGGGTTTTGTTGACAGGTGACCGTTGTGTCGACATTTTTGGTTTGTTTTATCAGAACTTTTTTTCTACATAAAAGACTTTGGGGCTCACCTCCGGATATAATTTTTTTTGTTTGTTAATTATTACGATGATTATCCACTCTTTTAATGCACTTTTGTTTCGGTTTGATTATATTCTTAAATTAAAATTTGTTAAATTCCCCTTTTTTAGAGCCCACTTTTTCACCAACTTGTCACTCAGGCGCCAGAGTTGCCAACCTCCAACAATGTATAATCCTTTTTCAGCTAATTCCTATGCCCAATTACAAAACTCTTACTACCTCCGCCTACCATTTATTGCTCAAAAGGAACTTGAGGCACAATATTACAACAAAGAATGCAGTCAACTAGAAGGAATCTTATACTGTAAAGGCAAAATAGTTACCAGACCGATTACCCGAATTGCGTACCACAAAAAATCAGAAATCTACGAGCTAGCTGTAAAATGATAAACAACACCGAGATCACTTCAACACTCTAGCCTGACCCAAACTGCATACTCCTCATCAATGCCCCAATGTCACATTGAACACAACATGCAGCATTCAAAAGTATATAGTTTATGGAATTGCCCTTAAACGCCAAGTAAAATCTCCATGTTTCCTTTAAGTCAGGGCATTTTCCTAGAAAATGGAACACATCTTCTATTTCCCTCTGGTTACATAGACTACATTGTACTGCTAGGTCTTCTCTGTGAGGAATATAGTTGAGACGTTGGAGTTCACCACGCAATTTTACCTTCATTGATATTTGGTCCACACTATTCTCATCTCTGAAATAGTTTTTGTGTCCTAGATTGTGACACAGTCGATTGTATATCGATCTATGAACAGAGCTGGTAGCTTCTTCCATGTATTTCTCTCGATATTTGAGGTCAACAGCCTCAATCAGTTTGTAGAGTGTGGCTTTCTATGCACTAAGGTTGCCTAAATCCAAACAAAGTGGAACCCCACACCACTGCGCCAGCTCCATCTTCGATTTGAATACAAACAACCAAACTGTTCTAGTGTTCACAAAAAACTCTCCCATTAGGAAGAGTCAATGTGGCTTCGATGCCGGCAACCAAAAATCGCTTAACATGGGAAAGTGCATGGATTGCATATTACACGCAGTGAAATATGCAAGCATGACATTAGCTGCATACAGCGATTTCTGATGCCTGTGTCTAGTCTACGCAAAACGTGCAGGAAGGTAGACGGAATATTACACCACATTTCCTCCCCCCTTGGAAAGTTTTCATTTTATTTAAGTAAATTATATGTTTTCCTAGATAATTTTCTAAAGTCTATTACATTTGTAATACAGTACAATACATATATTGCAGTTTACTGAAACACATTTTTTTTTAATTTAGGGAAATATTTTAAAAATTTTAAATTTTTTCTTTCTAAAATTATCTTATTTAATTTGTATTAATATATTTATTATAATATTATAATTATTATAAAAATTATAATTTTTTTTTTTTTTTGAAAATGATCTTATTTAATTTTTATTATTTGTCTTTACAATTGGCAATTTTACTTACACTACAACAATTCTTCCAAAGATTATAAAATTTTTAAATTTACAAAGATACTTTTTTTTTTTTTTTACATAATTTCTCTTGTCTTTATAAAACATTTCATTATATTTTTATATATATATATTTTTTTTTACATGATATTAATTGATATATATTATTTTTTTAAACATAATTTTTCTTTCTTTCAGATTTCAGTTAAATATATATATATATATATATATTTACATGATATTAACACTTTTAATTCGGGGAGTGAAGCTTAGGCATCATTTGGATAAGAAAGCTTTGTTTCTGGATCTGGGCTTGGAAGGCTTTGCGCCCTTTTCATTTAAATTGGAGGAGAGGTTTTAAGGGTAGTGGCGGATTTCTTTGCACATTTAAGGCAAAATATTTCAAAAAGATAGGTTTTAAGGGGAAATAGTAAAAAGAAAATGAAGAGTATAAGAATCAATCCGTAAATAGCTGATCTAGTTAGCCAAGAGTCACATTTATATTTTAAATCCTGCAGATGAATTTCAAGAAGTTAATTTTGATTTTCACTGCGCAGTTCGACTTAATCAGAGTTGTGTTTTGTATGTAAGTATTTTTAAATGGTAAGTGATTTTTGTGTCGTGTATTCAAATGTTCGTGGTTTAAGAAAGAATTTCTTTCACGTGTACGTCTACACTGTTCAACACAGGCCAGCTGTTTTGGCATTAAGTGAAACTCAGGTTGGAGCAAATACTGATTTATCAGAATTTGCTCTACATGGGTATAGCTTGGTGCCATTACTCTTTTCTCATCATGGTCTCGTGGTCTATGTTAGGAATGATATTGCTTGCCAGAGCCTTCCCCAATATGGGCAATGTTCCAACACGGACTTTAACTTCTTATGGCTCAAATTCACTGTCCGCAAGCATGTCATTCATTATTGTTTTATTTACAGGAGTCCAAATCTTGACAGTAATTCGACTTGTAACGAGTTTGATGCACTGTCTGATTCCATCTCGAAAATTGTTTCCCTTTGTCCTCGCACTGAAATCGTTATTGCGGGCGATTTCAATGTACACAATTCCAACTGGCTCCGCTATTCTGGTCAGACAACACCCGAAGGAAGGTATGTCGAGCTCTTTTCCGGGTTACATCACCTTACCCAACTGATCGATGTGCCAACGCGTATACCGGATGTTGCTGGGCAAGCAGCCCATACTCTTGACTTGTTTCTTACTTCTCACCCTGATAAATATACCATTAGTGTAACTTCTCCATTTGGCACTTCAGACCATTGTATCATTTCAGCTAATTTCTCATCCCCCACCCATCCAGTTAAAGAAAAACTTCCCACCAGGACCGTTTGGCAATACGAGAAAGCCAACTGGGACGGCCTGAATTTCTTTTTCCGAAACTTTAACTGGTCACTATGCTTCCTCGATAGTGACATTGATGCCAGTGCTGAAATGATCACAAATGTGATTCTTCTAGGGATGCGTGCTTTTATTCCTAACAGAGTAAAAAGCATCAAACCTAAAGAAAAGTCTTGGTTTAATTCTGAGTGTAAAGAAGCTATCAGGCTCAAAGAAGTAAGTTTCCGATCTTACAAAGCCAACCCTACAGAGGAAAATCGGAAAAAGCACAAACAAGCAAGGAACTCATGCAACTCCGTTATAGAAAGAACCAAATTTTTGCATGACCAAAAATTACGGCAAAAAATTCTGCAGTGTCCCAAAGGCAGTTAAAATTTTTGGTCATTTGTAAAAAATATAAAAAACTCCTCGACATCTTCGGTTCCAACGCTCATCGACAATAACAAACCAATTGTTTACTCTTCAGAGAAGGCAAACTTGCTCGCCGCCCATTTCGCTGCCAGCTCCACGCTGCCTCAAAGCAACGTTACCCCTCCTGTACTTGAGAATGTAAATTTTTCCATGGGACACATTTTTTTCCGCACTCGTACAGTAGCAAGAGTTCTCAAAGATCTCGATATACACAAATCCGCTGGCCCGGATGGTATACCCCCGATTCTTCTGAAGAGGTGTTCTTCCACACTGGCAAAGCCACTGCGTAAGCTTTTCCATCGCTCCTACTCTTCTGGAATCTTTCCTAGAAGATGGAAAACAGCATTTGTCCAGCCTGTCCCTAAGAAAGGTGACCCATCCTCCCCCTCCTCCTACCGACCCATAGCACTGACATCCCTTCTTTCTAAGGTCATGGAAATACTGATTAACCGTCAGCTTAAGGAATATCTCGAAGATCGTAAGCTTCTCCATGACCGTCAGTATGGCTTCCGCAGCAACCGTTCCACTGGTGATCTGATGGCATATCTCACCGAACAGTGGAACAAATCTTTACATCGCTTTGGTGAAAGTAAGATTATTGCTCTTGATATCTCCAAGGCATTTGATAGAGTTTGGCATGAAGCTCTCTTATCGAAAATGCGTGCTTTTGGGATCGATAATACTCTTGTTCGTTGGATTAGAAGCTATCTTCTGGACCGTTCAATACAAGTTGTATTGGACGGATTCAAGTCTGATTCCCATAAAATAAATGCTGGTGTGCCCCAGGGCTCTGTTCTGTCTCCGACTCTTTTCCTCATTTTTATAAATGATCTTCTGTCTGTTACTTCTAATCCACTTAACTGTTTTGCTGACGACTCTACCCTCAGCTTTTCATATTCGTTCGATAATTCACGTCCTTCGCCTTCGGACGTACAATTGCAACGGTGCCGTATGTCAAGCTCATTAAACTCCGATTTATACAGCATTGTCAAATGGGGTAATAGAAATCGTGTGGAGTTTAATGCTTCGAAAACTCAATGCTGTCTTCTGTCGTTAAAGCTAAACATTCCCCCAATGCCATTGTCCATGAATGGCACTTACATCGAAGAAACCGAAAAGCTCTCAGTACTCGGTATGTGTGTCAACGACGACCTCCGTTGGAACGACCATATATTTGAGATCGCTAAGAATGCTGCAAAGTGCTTAGGTTTTCTGTATCGGTGTAAGAAGTATTTTTCCCCATCTGATCTGGCTACAATTTATAAAGCGTTTATACGCCCTAAACTCGAGTATAACTCCCACCTCTGGGCAGGTGCTTCGCAAACATCGCTTCACCTGCTTGATAGAATACAAAATCGAGCGTTAAGATTGATAGGTAATAGAACTGCCGCTGAAACAATTGCCCCACTCGAACACCGACGCAATGTTTCATGTCTTTCCTTATTTTATCGTTTCTTTTACAAAAAATGTTCACTCGAAGTAGCCAGTTGCATTCCTCCCCTTAAAAGTTTCTCCCGTAATACTCGTCTCGCAAGGAATGCTCATCAGTTCACCCTTGAGCCTAATTTCGGACGTACCGTGAAATATAGGGATTCTTTTTTTAGCCGAACGACACGAATCTGGAATAGTTTACCCGGCGGGATTTTCCCTTGCCATTTTGATCTGCAAACATTCAAAACCAATGTTAATCGGCACCTCCTATCTCTCCCCTCCCTATCTTCGTAATGCCCGCGCAGTGTGTTCTACATTAAAAGGGAAACACATAATCCCTTGTGCGCGCGTTAATTATAAAAAAAAAAAAAAAAAAAAGAGGAAGACTGTTTGTGGACAACTCAAAACACACCATGTTTAGACCTTTCGAATGTGTTCTAGGCTTGAAGCTTATCTCAGGAATGTCAATGTCTGCCATAAAACTTGGACTGAAAAATATAGTCATGTTTGACAATTTTACTGTCTTTTGGACAGTTTCCAAAGTTACCTCTGTTGACATGGCTTTGCATCCTGGATTTAGGCTAACTATCCCTGTGTCACTAATGTGAACTAATTTGTAGTAAGCTCTACACATTATTTTTAATGGGATTTCATATGGAGAAACATACAACCAGGTGTTTGCTTTATTTAAACTGTACCAGATCTCTTGAGTCGAATTGAAAACGCGAATATTGCAGTTTTTTTGGTTTTTTGTACCCTGCTATAAAATTTAATATACAGTTGTCTGAATTTTCATTTTTTATAACCAAGTTATTTTTGTTCAAAAATAAGTTTTCTTTATAGTTTACTAAATGTCTGAAATTGTCGGAACTTGAAGCGGCATAGTCGCATTTAGCGCTATTGATAGCTATGTAAGGTTCGTCAACTTCAACGTACCAATAAACATTGTTTTTACTTTTACCGGGGAGCGGGGTAACTTGGTAAAGATCATATTCGTAAGAAACTAACGGAATATTTAAACGCAAAAGGCGCAAAACTGTTTACCTTGAAGGGGAGCTTAAAAGCTGCAATATTCTCCAATTGTATTTCTTAAGGGTGTGCTTAAGCTCTGGAGACCATAGCAAAACTCTGTTTAAGTGAACCATTTTCGCGTCGCTTATAATTTCTAAAATCTGTTTTTTTCTAAATTCAAGGCTAACTGATTCCATTGTCAAAAACATTATCTTTTTATCGATGGAGTTATCTCTATCGTCCATAACTCCAAACAAAGTATTCGTTATTTCACCCACAACATTCATTACTCCACGTTTTTGTCGAACTTTCGGTTCAAACAGGTGTTTCAAGGTTTCTTGATTCTGCTTTACCCTCGAATGCATAGCTGTCAACGATTTATGCTCAGTTCGACAATGTTGACCGACTTACCGATGCAGCGACTGGTCTTTCTTAGTGTTATTGCACGTTTTGAAAAAATGGTTGACGGCTTCAATAAGTACATCCAACTCTGCCACTACTTCTTTTCCTTGCTGGTGCGAGACAATCAACCAGTTGTCTAGTGAATGCTGCATTATTCCTATTTTTCCTGCGTGGATTCCCGTCTCATTTTTCAGTACCGATACATGGAATTGGGCATGGGTGTATGATAAAAATACGATGAGGATAGAGTGGAATTACCAACAATACATGGTTGCTGTAGATGAAATTAGAGAAAGCCCAAAACAAAGAATTATTTGGAGTGAATGGAGTTCCATAAAAGATTAAGTATCTTAAAATTAAAACTTGAAAATAAGAGATACCTTTTAGAGTAAGTACGAAAATTTTTTTCCTAGACAATTCTATTCAAAAAAGTGTTTGAGCCGATTTTTGTGAACCTTTTCAAGTTTATTTTTACGTAAGATAGAGGTGTTCACGTTGTTATGAACTTCCCTAACTTCATAAGGTCCTGTAAACAAAGGGCAGAGTTTGTTTTTTCTGCTCATGTCTTGAACAAGAACAAAATCACCTTTTTTGAAAGACTGTGGATTTATTCTTTTATCAAAATACTCTTTTGTCTTTTCCTTGCTCCTATCAAAATTAGTTCTAGCCACCTGATAAGCTTTTTGAAGTTTATGTCTTAGTTCGAAAAAGTAATTTTCGTGGTCATATATAGGAGCAGGTGTTTTCATTATGCCAATTGGCATAGGGGATTTAAACCTAAATATAACGTCCATGGGAGTTAGCTTAGAACTAGCATGCGGGGAGTTATTATGCACATACATAGCTTGTCGGAGCCATTGATCCCAATCAGCAGGATTGCTTTTTGAAAAAGATCTTAAATACTCTGCCAATGGCCCATGGTTACGTTCCAGTGCTCCATTCGCCTGTGGATGGTAGGCTATAGTCTCAAGTTTCCTTATGTTAAGAAACTAACACACTTTTTTGAAGAGCTCGCTACAAATATCAATATATAGAGCAAAAAATAGGGCTCAGCGCACATCCCTGACGAACTCTTGTTTCAGTTTAAACCATTCCGATACTTCTTCTCCATTTCATACCGGCGCTTTTGTATCACCAAAAAGGTCTTCCTATTTTTTTTTAAATAAAATAAAATAAAATAATTTTCCATTAAATTCTAATGTTTCTCCTCTTATTTGTGTTCTTAAATCCTTATGTTTCGCAACTTATTGGTTTTTCTGTTGAATTATTTTTCTTCTCCGCTCCCTTGCCGCCTTGTCTTTGATTTAAGAACATGTATTGCATCTTCTGTATTCTGGAGTTCAATAACAACATTAGCTGTCTTTCCACCAGATTGGAATTCTCTTACGCTTTCTATTGGCCTGTGGTTGTCTGCTTGTAGCAGCTCCAGACAAAGAGATTTTGCTTTCTCCACAGCGTCAAGGTCATTTTGTTTTGCAAATGCACAACAATGTTCTGTTCAATGGATTTCCTTTCAACCAGTTCTACTTGGCGTTCCAAGGTCAGCAACGATTCGGCATTTGCTCGAGTTAATATTGCAGTGATTTGTTATTTTGTTGCAAGTAAACGATTTTTGCACCGATGTTCTCCATGTCCGTTTTGGTAGCAATATATTTTAGTTTTTCATCAAGGATAGATGCCACCGAAACCTGAATGAGTGTTTTTAGCTCATTAACCGGCAAATTTCCTACTACTCCCGCTGACTCGGAAACAGAAGGTTCATTTCTCGAAGAAAGAGGCGATGGTGATTAATCCTTATGCAGTCTTTTTGCAGAGGAATTTTCGTTTAATTGGACGAAAAGGGTTTTGTTGACAGGTGACCGTTGTGTCGACATTTTTGGTTTGTTTTATCAGAACTTATTTTCTACATAAAAGACTTTGGGGCTCACCTCCGGATATAATTTTTTTTTTGTTAATTACTACGATGATTATTCACTCTTTTAATACACTTTTGTTGCGATTTGATAATATTTTTAAGTTAAAACTTGTTAAATTCCCCTTTTTTTAGAGCCCACTTTTTCACCAACTTGTCACGCAGGTGCCAGAGTTGCCAACCTCCAACAATGTATAATCCTTTTTTCATCTAATTCCTATACCCAATTACAAAACTCTTACTATCTCCGCCTACCATATATTGCTCTAAAGGAACTTGAGGCA
The DNA here is from genome assembly GCA_963971375.1 of Platycheirus rosarum. Lineage (NCBI taxonomy): Eukaryota > Metazoa > Arthropoda > Insecta > Diptera > Syrphidae > Platycheirus > Platycheirus rosarum. The sequence continues at coordinate 127,761,160 of OZ020507.1, forward strand.
CAATATTACAACAAAGTAATAACATACCATCTAACACTGGAAAACTTATTATCAGAGTAACTGCAGAATAGAGAAGAAATAACACTCTTGACCACCAAATCTACTTTCAACATCTATATCATAACAATTTTGGGACTTCCATTTCATTTAAAAGTCTTAAAATATCTTCTTCTGATAATGACTTAAAGCCAAAGTAAAATCTCCTTGTTTCCTTTAAGACCGGGCATTTTCCTAGAAAATGGAACACATCTTCTCTTTCCCTCTGGTTACATAGACTACATAGTACTGGCAGGTCTACTCTGTGAGGAATATAGTTGAGACGTAGGAGTTCACCACGCAATTTTACCATCACTGATATTTTGTCCACACTATTCTCATCTCTGAAATAGTTTTTGAGAGTCCAAAGAGCTCATATATTAGTGCATGTCTATCTACCGCGTCAAATGCTGCTTTGAAATCCACAAAGAAGCTGTATAATTTCTTTCCTTTATTTATATAGGTTTCAGCGATGCTTCTTAGTACAAAAATGTGATCAGTGGTGGAACATCCGGGCCTAAATCCACCTTGAAATTCTTTTATCAAATGATTTTGTTCGATCCAGGAGCTTAGTTGCCGTTGAAGGACCGAAGTAAAAATTTTGTACGAAGCATTGAAAAGCTAGTCCCACGATAATTTTCCGGATTCTGCGTGTTTCCTTTTTTGTGAATCGGAAAAATCAGCGATTCCTTGAACTGCTGTGGAATACTTTCGGTATCCAAAATCTGGTTAAACAATATATTGAGCTTGGTTATTAACTCCATGGTCCCATATTTGAAAAACTCGACTGGTATTCCATCCGAACCTGCAGCCTTATCATCCTTTAAGTACTTCACGACATTCAGTATCTCTCCACAAGTTATACACGCATGCAATGTTTGATTTTCTATACTCGGTGCGGCATCATGCCATAATCCTACTATTAAAATGTGGATTTAATAAATTTTTAAAATGGGTTAATAGAACACTAGGGGTCAGTCTTGATTGATCGTAAGATTATTCCCATTCAGAGTTCTTAGTAATTTCCAAAAATCGGTTGAATTATTGCATTGCGCCAGTGTTCTAGCCTCAGTCTCGAAGTAGCTTATCTTTTTCTGTTTGATTAATAATTTAAACTCTTTATTTGCTTCCATATACTGGTTTTTATAAAATTCATCGATATAGGAACGGCATGCTCTTAGCCACGCAAATGATGTTTCTCTCGCATTTGTAGAGTCCTCATCAAACCAGGGTGTGACTGTTTTCTTTTTTTTTCTGTTTGAACTACTGCAAGTAGGGTAGGATGATCTTATGCTGTCCAGAACAGATGTAAGCTCAGAAACATTATCTCCTCCAATCAAATTCTTCTCATTCCAATTTAATTTAGGAAGCATCGCAAGATCTCTATTTCTAGACATTTCCATAGCATCTACCTGAAACTCTGTCACTATGGGAAGATGATCAGAGTACAGTACAACATCAACTTTGAAGTCCTGTATATATTTATTCCATGAGCCACCAGCCAGCTTGAAGTCAATGACCGAGTTGTCTTGTTTTCCTACAAACGTGAACTCACCAAACTTATCTGAAGAGCTTGTTCCATTTAAAATTCGAAGCACGAAAGTGTTACATAGGTCCAGAATTAGTCTCCCTCTTGCATTAATCACAATATCCTTAGATTGCTTAAGCATTTGTTGCAATTTAAATATATAGGCACTATTATAAAAGTACTTGGGCATGGTTTTTTTATTCCAAAATAACAACCACCGCTAGTTCTACCTCTAGTATTTGTTCTTATTTCAGGAATCCATTAAAAATTGAAATTCTTTAAATTCTTCTCATATTCCTCAAAATAATTTACCGTTAGAAAGGTTTCAGACAAAAATACCATATCAAATCGATTAACATAATTAAAGAATTCCATAAATAAGTTCTTATTAATAAGACCTGAAACATTATATGCAAGAATGGAAAACTTATAAGTTAATACTTTTTTTTATAACATTTTTCTATGGCAGACGGCATTATTATTAAAAATTGGGTTTGTGTAAACGACGTCCAGTTTGAGAGCGACTGCAGTTGTGCTCCCACCTTATTATACTCAGCACCATCCCCTGTCACTTCTGACACATCCCCAAGCAGTTGTTGACGTTTCTTCACGTCAGTCCATCGTCGCTGTCACATCGGATTTTGTTGTTTTTAACAAAATAAAATGATTTTCCATTATTTTTTAATGTTTCTCCTCTTATTTGTGTTTTTTAAATCCTTATGTTTCGCAACTAATTGGTGTTTCTGTTGAATTATTCTTCTTCTCCGCTCCCTTGCCGCCACCGGATAATCCTTATGCATTGAAATTCCAATACCAACAATCTTTGCTTTGGATTTAAGAACATGTATTGCATTTCTTTATTCTGCAATTCAATAACAACATTAGCTGTCTTTCCACCAGATTGGAGTTCTCTTACGCTTTCTATTGGCCTGTGGTTGTCTGCCTGTAGCAGCTCCAGACGGAAAGATTTTGCTTTCTCCACAACGTCAAGGTCATTTTGTTTTGCAAATGCACAACAATGTTCTGTTCAATGGATTTCCTTTCAACCAGTTCTACTTGGCGTTCCAAGGTCAGCAACGAGTCTGCATTTGCTCGAGTTAATATTGCAGTGATTTGTTATTTTGTTGCAAGCAAACGATTTTTGCACCGATGTTCTCCATGTCCGTTTTGGTAGCAATATATTTTAGTTTTTCATCAAGGATAGATGCCACCGAAGCCTGAATGAGTGTTTTTAGCTCATTAACCGGCAAATCTCCTACTACTCCCGCTGACTCGGAAACAGAAGGTTCATTTCTCGAAGAAAGGGGCGATGGTGATTAATCCTTATGCAGTCTTTTTGCAGAGGAATTTTCGTTCGATTGGACGAAAAGGGTTTTGTTGACAGGTGACCGTTGTGTCGACATTTTTGGTTTGTTTTATCAGAACTTATTTTCTACATAAAAGACTTTGGGGCTCACCTCCGGATATAATTTTGTTTGTTTGTTAATTATTACGATGATTATCCACTCTTTGTATGCATTTTTGTTTCGATTTGATTATATTTTAAAATTAAAATTTGTTAAATTCCCCTTTTTTAGAGCCCACTTTTTCACCAACTTGTCACTCAGGCGCCAGAGTTGCCAACCTCCAATAATGTATAATCCTTTTATCATCTAATTCCTATACCCAACTACAAAACTCTTACTATCTCCGCCTACCATATATTGCTCTAAAGGAACTTGAGGCACAATATTACAACAAAGAATGCAGTCAACTAGAAGGAATCTTATACTGTAAAGGAAAAAAAGTTACCAGATCGATTACCCGAATTGTTTACCACAAATAATCAAAAATCTACCAGCTTGTTGTAAAATGATAAACAACACAGAGATCACTCCTACACTCCAGCCTGACCTTAACTACATACTCTTCATCAATGCCCCAATGTAACATTGAACACAACATGCAGCATCCAAAATTATATAGTTTATGGAACAGCCCTTAATCATTTTTTCAAATTGTACCATTACAATGAATAACACTTTTTTTGACCGAATTGTTATTCATCTTCTAACATCCAAATTTCCAAAAATCGGTTGAATTATTGCATTGCGCAAGTGTTCTAGCCTCGGCCTCGAAGTAGCTTATCTTTTTCTGTTTGATTAATGATTTAAACTCTTTATTTGCTTCCATATACTGTTTTTTACAAAATTCATCGATAAATGTGCTCTTAGCTACGCAAATGATGTTTCTCTCGCATTTATACAGTCTTCATCAAACCAGGGTGTGACTGGATTAATTTTTTTTCTCTTTGAACCACTGCAAGTAGGGTAGGATGATCTCTTACTGTCCATAACAGCTGTAAGCTCAGAAACATTATCTCCTCCAATCAAAATCTTCTCATTCCAAGATCTCGCAAGATCTCTAATTCTAGACATTTCCATAGCATCTACCTGATACTCTGTCACTATGGGGAGATGATCAGAGTACAGTACCACATCAACTTTGAAGTCCTGTATATATTTATTCCATGAGCCACCAGCCAGCCTGAAGTCAATGACCGAGTTGTCTTGTTTTCCTACAAACGTGAACTCACCAAACTTATCTGAAGAGCTTGTTCCATTTAAAATTCGAAGCACGAAAGTGTTACATAGATCCAGAATTAGTCTCCCTCTTGCATTAATCACAATACTTTTACATTCGCAACATTTCTAACATATTTTCTATGGCAGACGGCATTATTATTGAAAATTGTGTGTGTAAACGACCTCCAGTTTGAGAGCGACTGCAGTTGGCAGTCATTATGTTCAAACCTTTATTATACTCAGCACGATCCGCTTTCACTTCTGGCACATCCCCAAGCAGTTGTTGACGTTTATTCACGTCAGTCCATCGTCGCTGTCACATCGGAGGTTGTTGTTTTTAACAAAATAAAATGATTTTCCATGAATATGTAATGTTTCTCCTCTTATTTGTGTTTTTAAATCCTTATGTTTCGCAACTAGTTGATTTTTCTGTTATATTATTCTTCTTCTCCGCTCCCTTGCCGCCACCGGATAATCCTTATGCATTGAAATTCCAATACCAACAATCTTTGCTTTGGATTTAAGAACATGTATTGCATTTTCTTTATTCTGGAATTCAATAACAATATTAGCTGTCTTTCCACCAGATTGGAGTTCTCTTACGCTTTCTATTGGCCTGTCGTTGTCTGCCTGTAGCAGCTCCAGACAAAGAGATTTTGCTTTCTCCACAGCGTCAAGGTCATTTTGTTTTGGCAAATGCACAACAATGGTCTGTTCAATGGATTTCCTTTCAAGCAGTTCTACTTGGCGTTCCAAGGTCAGCAACGTGTCTGCATTTGCTCGAGTTGATAATGCAGTGATTTGTTATTTTGTTGCAAGCAAACCATTTCTGCACCGATGTTCTCCATGTTCGTTTTGGTAGCCATATATTTTAGTTTTTCATCAAGGATAGATGCCACCGAAGCCTGAATGAGTGTTTTTAGCTCATTAACTGGCAAATTTCCTACTACTCCCCCAGACTCCGAAACAGAAGGTTCATTTCTCGAAGAAAGAGGCGATGGTGATTAATCCTTATGCAGTCTTTTTGCAGAGGAATTTTCGTTCGATCGAACGAAAAGGGTTTTGTTGATAGGTGACCGTTGTGTCGACATTTTTGGTTTGTTTTATCAGAACTTATTTTCTACATAAAAGACTTTGGGGCTAACCTCCGGATATAATTTTTTTTTGTTAATTACTACGTTGATTATCCACTCTTTTAATGCACTTTTGTTTCGATTTGATTATATTTTTATATTAAAATTTGTTAAATTCCCATTTTTTAGAGCCCACATTTTCACCAACTTGTCACTCAGGCGCCAGAGTTGCCAACCTCCAACAATGTATAATCCTTTTTTCATCTAATTCCTGTACCCGATTACAAAACTCTTACTATCTCAGCCTACCATATATTGCTCTAAAGGAACTTGAGGCACAATATTACAACAAAGAATGCAGTCAACTAGAAGGAATCTTATACTGTAAAGGCAAAATAGTTACCAGACCGATTACCCGAATTGCGTACCACAAAAAATCAGAGATCTACGAGCTAGCTGTAAAATGATAAACAACACAGAGATCACTCCTACACTCCAGCCTGACCCAAACTACATACTCCTCATCAATGCCTCAATGTCACATTGAACACAACATGCAGCATCCAAAATTATATAGTTTATGGAACTCAAATTGTACCATAACAATCAATAACATTATCTATGATTCCACAGCAAACACTTTATTTGATCAAATTGTGATTCCTCCACTAACATGTAGAGAAATAAAACCCACAGTAACACTTGAAAACTTATTATCAAAGCAACTTCAGAATAGAGAAGAAATAACACTCTTGACCACCAAATCTACTTACAACATCTATATCATAATATCAATGATACTACTCCTTGAACTGATGGCTACCGCTATTTACTTCTACCACAAAAACAATTACCAAAAATTATGAACACAGATGTAGAAACCAACAAAGAATCAAAAGCGCAAAGTCCGAACCAATCGCTCTTTTAAGGTCAAACTTCCTTTGGTAATCGCTTCACCAATAGGGGAAGATTTTAAACCAACAAACAATTGCATAAATGCAAATTCTTTTTATTTTATATTAAACTACTTAAAATACAATATAATCTAAAGTAAAAACCATAAATGCAAATTCTTTTTATTTTTTATTAAACTACTTAAATTACATTATTTGCACAAGCTAAAAAAAACCTATAGATTCCAAACAAAAACCGTGAGAAAGTAAATTGCCTGCAACTTGTGTTATTATATGAGATTACATGTATCAAAATCACAGAAAATAAAACAGTTCCTCGTTGTCAGTGGGGTAATAAAGTTATATCCTTCATATCACTCAATTGGAAACAGTTTTCTTTATTAATTTTTTGTTCAAGATTCTGATAGGAGTCTTAATTCACGCGAAGATGAATATAAAGGGAACAGTGAAATAGAAAAAAGGCTTCACAGATGAAAAAAATGCAACCTGGGTGAACAACAGTGTCTCTGAAACGGCAAGAAACATAGAACGAGGCCCGCATCAAGCGCGAAACTTCAACCAATTAGTTAGAAACATATCATAATCAAGTGATGGAAAAAGTTAGGAATTTAATATTCCAAATATCTTTTATTAAACTACTTAAATTACATTATTTGTACAAGCTAAAGAAAAAAGCAAAGATTCCAAACGAAAACCGTGAGAAAGGAAATTGCCTGGAAATTGTATTATTATATGAGATAACATGTATCAAAATCACAGAAAATGAAACAATTCTTCGTTGGCAACAGAGTAATAAAGTTATGCCTTTCATATCACTCAATTGAAAACAGTTTTCTTTATATATATTTTCCCCATGATTCTGATAGGAATATTTAGTGATGGTCGGTAGGATTCCAAATAAATCCTTTTGTGTCTTGTACGTCGTGAATATTTTAAAGATTTGTGATATAAACAAAAAAAACTATTCAATATCAGCGGTTAACTGATAATAGTGGCGTATTTAATTGATAAACTTTAAAAATTATTTTTTAATATCGGTTCGAATAAACACTTCAATATCAACGGCTTATTGATATAAGTGACGAATAAATATCATAATTAAATAAACCCAGCGCGTAGAACACGAACAATGAGTGTTGCTGAGTTACAACTCTTTGGTTCTGGAAAACCTACATGTCGACAACGAAAAAATCTACCATAGAAATAATCCGGCAGAATACCGAGTTCATCGAACAAATGGCAGTATTGCAAGTCAAGTTCGTTTTTTTTCCTTATTTTTACTTTTCCTTCCTCCCAATTTTACTTAAACTTATAATGAATGTCAAATCAATACTAATATAGATTATGACGCCGACCTTATGATAAAATAGAAAGTGATAGTACTCAAAATAACAGTGAATTAAAAAAAAAAGTAGTTTTAAATTTTACCTCAAGTGAATTAGAAACCATCAGTGAAACTGATATTACGAGTGTAATAGAGAATCTTTCGGAAATTCTTTGTCTGGTAACGTCAGTTCCTGGCGTGACCTATGAGAAACTATTGCTCAGAGCCATCCGAAGCAAAATAAATGGGACAGCTAATAAGGTTATTAATATGAACACCAATAGAATGATCAAAAATAAAAGAGAACCTTATACTCTATTACACGGAAAAATGTAATTAGACATCGTTAATTAAAGATCTACATAATATTCGTCAAGGTAGTAAAACGACCGAACAATTTTATAGTGAGGTCTTCAAATTTTTTTCTACAATGAAAAATCACATTCAAATTCAGAAAAAAGACGCTAACATCATAAGATCAAAAAGTGACCTCTATGTTTAAATGTGTCTTAATATTTTTTCTAACTGGATTAAGAGAACACCTTGGTTCTACGATTCGATCAATAAAGCCTACATATTTAGTTGAAGAATTTTTGTCTGCATTAAAAAAAAATACATCTTATATCCGATACGAAAATAAACCGTTATCAAAACCATCGATAAGCCCTTACCCCCATATAAAAGGGCTATCCTTTAAACAACCACATTTTGGTCCTATTCATTCATCCCAGAACCCCCATCAGTTAAACATAAGACCACCACCTAGACACAGAAGCATCCACCTCATTTATAAATCCAGAATACGTGTACCCAGATGATGTTAAAATAACTCAACCCACAACAATCGCTACATTTTCAAAAAACCATAGTATAAACAAACAAGTAATAATTCCTCTTTTCCTAAAATTTTGACCAAAACGTTAATCAAAAGTTTCGTATCTATAAATTTCATGACAATTTTAGGACTTGATGCCTTAATACTCTTAGAGCTAGCATTGAATAACCTCATAAAACTTTAATAGAAGCAAATAAACATATCCGTTATTTAAGACCAATTTTATGTCACAAAATTTTAAAATACCAGCATATTCAAGCGCAATCGTAAAACTTCCTCAACTACATCAAAAGATCAGATCCTTTTCTTTCAACATCCACTAAAAGTACAATCTCTTTCAAATTTTGAAATGAGAGAATTAAATAATTTGAAGATTCAAATTAAACCCCAAGACAGATAAATGTAGTAATATTTCCTCTGAAATTCGATCAGAACATTTAAATTCCGAACCAATCGCTCTTTTAAGGTCAAACTTCCTTTGGTAATCGCTTCACCAATAGGGGAAGATTTTAAACCAACAAACAATTGCATAAATGCAAATTCTTTTTATTTTATATTAAACTACTTAAAATACAATATAATCTAAAGTAAAAACCATAAATGCAAATTCTTTTTATTTTTTATTAAACTACTTAAATTACATTATTTGCACAAGCTAAAAAAAACCTATAGATTCCAAACAAAAACCGTGAGAAAGTAAATTGCCTGCAACTTGTGTTATTATATGAGATTACATGTATCAAAATCACAGAAAATAAAACAGTTCCTCGTTGTCAGTGGGGTAATAAAGTTATATCCTTCATATCACTCAATTGGAAACAGTTTTCTTTATTAATTTTTTGTTCAAGATTCTGATAGGAGTCTTAATTCACGCGAAGATGAATATAAAGGGAACAGTGAAATAGAAAAAAGGCTTCACAGATGAAAAAAATGCAACCTGGGTGAACAACAGTGTCTCTGAAACGGCAAGAAACATAGAACGAGGCCCGCATCAAGCGCGAAACTTCAACCAATTAGTTAGAAACATATCATAATCAAGTGATGGAAAAAGTTAGGAATTTAATATTCCAAATATCTTTTATTAAACTACTTAAATTACATTATTTGTACAAGCTAAAGAAAAAAGCAAAGATTCCAAACGAAAACCGTGAGAAAGGAAATTGCCTGGAAATTGTATTATTATATGAGATAACATGTATCAAAATCACAGAAAATGAAACAATTCTTCGTTGGCAACAGAGTAATAAAGTTATGCCTTTCATATCACTCAATTGAAAACAGTTTTCTTTATATATATTTTCCCCATGATTCTGATAGGAATATTTAGTGATGGTCGGTAGGATTCCAAATAAATCCTTTTGTGTCTTGTACGTCGTGAATATTTTAAAGATTTGTGATATAAACAAAAAAAACTATTCAATATCAGCGGTTAACTGATAATAGTGGCGTATTTAATTGATAAACTTTAAAAATTATTTTTTAATATCGGTTCGAATAAACACTTCAATATCAACGGCTTATTGATATAAGTGACGAATAAATATCATAATTAAATAAACCCAGCGCGTAGAACACGAACAATGAGTGTTGCTGAGTTACAACTCTTTGGTTCTGGAAAACCTACATGTCGACAACGAAAAAATCTACCATAGAAATAATCCGGCAGAATACCGAGTTCATCGAACAAATGGCAGTATTGCAAGTCAAGTTCGTTTTTTTTCCTTATTTTTACTTTTCCTTCCTCCCAATTTTACTTAAACTTATAATGAATGTCAAATCAATACTAATATAGATTATGACGCCGACCTTATGATAAAATAGAAAGTGATAGTACTCAAAATAACAGTGAATTAAAAAAAAAAGTAGTTTTAAATTTTACCTCAAGTGAATTAGAAACCATCAGTGAAACTGATATTACGAGTGTAATAGAGAATCTTTCGGAAATTCTTTGTCTGGTAACGTCAGTTCCTGGCGTGACCTATGAGAAACTATTGCTCAGAGCCATCCGAAGCAAAATAAATGGGACAGCTAATAAGGTTATTAATATGAACACCAATAGAATGATCAAAAATAAAAGAGAACCTTATACTCTATTACACGGAAAAATGTAATTAGACATCGTTAATTAAAGATCTACATAATATTCGTCAAGGTAGTAAAACGACCGAACAATTTTATAGTGAGGTCTTCAAATTTTTTTCTACAATGAAAAATCACATTCAAATTCAGAAAAAAGACGCTAACATCATAAGATCAAAAAGTGACCTCTATGTTTAAATGTGTCTTAATATTTTTTCTAACTGGATTAAGAGAACACCTTGGTTCTACGATTCGATCAATAAAGCCTACATATTTAGTTGAAGAATTTTTGTCTGCATTAAAAAAAAATACATCTTATATCCGATACGAAAATAAACCGTTATCAAAACCATCGATAAGCCCTTACCCCCATATAAAAGGGCTATCCTTTAAACAACCACATTTTGGTCCTATTCATTCATCCCAGAACCCCCATCAGTTAAACATAAGACCACCACCTAGACACAGAAGCATCCACCTCATTTATAAATCCAGAATACGTGTACCCAGATGATGTTAAAATAACTCAACCCACAACAATCGCTACATTTTCAAAAAACCATAGTATAAACAAACAAGTAATAATTCCTCTTTTCCTAAAATTTTGACCAAAACGTTAATCAAAAGTTTCGTATCTATAAATTTCATGACAATTTTAGGACTTGATGCCTTAATACTCTTAGAGCTAGCATTGAATAACCTCATAAAACTTTAATAGAAGCAAATAAACATATCCGTTATTTAAGACCAATTTTATGTCACAAAATTTTAAAATACCAGCATATTCAAGCGCAATCGTAAAACTTCCTCAACTACATCAAAAGATCAGATCCTTTTCTTTCAACATCCACTAAAAGTACAATCTCTTTCAAATTTTGAAATGAGAGAATTAAATAATTTGAAGATTCAAATTAAACCCCAAGACAGATAAATGTAGTAATATTTCCTCTGAAATTCGATCAGAACATTTAAATTCCGAAGAAAAAAATCAATTTCGAAGCTTTGTCGGAATAACTCTGATATCTGCTATAAAGTAGGAGACCACTAAACATTTTCGAATACAATAAAACATTAAATTAAAACCAAAGAAGATATACTAATCTATAACTAGAATTACAGATATTCAGAAAGTAGAGCTTCAAAACCAGATATCAGATATGTTAAATCAAGGTATAATTAGACCAAGTTTCTCTCCATGGAGTTCTTCAGGTTGGGTGGTACACAAAAAAAAAAGATTCCAAATTTAAACCAAAATGGAGGATAGTCATTGATAACCGCCGTCTTAACTAAAAAAACGATGGGTGACAAATAACCTCTATCCAACATAAATGAAATTTTAGACAAGTAAGGCAAATATCATTATTTCACGACTCCCTATTTGGATAGTGGCTTCAACTTAATCGAAATGCATACCCGAGATATTAAAAATACGGCTTTAACGGTCGAAAGGGTCTTTTGGGCTGAAAAATGCCCCATTTACGTTCCAACGAGTAAATAATGTTCAGAGAGTTTATTGGAAAAACTTGTCTCGTTCATTAAGACAACATAGTCGTTTATTCTACATAACTTCAAGAACACATTGAGAGCCTACAAAAAATATTCGATAAACGAAGGAAAGCAAACCTTAAAATACAGTTGAGTAAATCCGAGGTTTTACGCAAGGAAACCGCTTTCCTCGGACACGTTATCACAAATGATGGCATAAAACGACGCGACGTCCGAAATTAACTATTTGACAATATAAAAAAATTACTTGCTATCGTCTGGTCGACAAATTAAATCCGGCCATACCTTTTTGGGTAATAAATTTAATATTATATATATTATATATAAATATAAATATATGGGCTCATAAGCCCAAAAGATCCACACTCCAAACTTGTGCATTGGAGATAAAAATTAGAAGAATATGATTATGAGGTCATATATAAAGAATGAATTTAAGATTCCGATGCCGATGCACTCATTCGCATAAAACTACCTGTTAAAATTGAATCGAACCTTAATGATACAACAGCTTCCGCAACACACTCAGCTAAAGAAAACCTAGACGATGGCATCCCTATAGCAGAAAAGGCCTTTATGAATTTAGATATTAAAATAGTGATATTAGAAAAATCACTAGATAACCAACCTCAAAATTTATTAAAAATTATCTTTAAAAATAAACTAAGACACATTTTCAAACGAAAATCATTTTCGGAAAACGATATTATTTCATTTATTAAAGAATACTCTCCTACAAATAAACTCGTTGCAGTAATGGCAGATGATGAAAAATTTAAGTTGATACAACAGGTTTACCCAAAATTTTTTGCTAGAAGCCAAACCTTCCGCTTATTAAGATCTAAAAAACTTCTGCTTGACATCACTGAAAGTGATGAACCAGAATGAATAATTTCTGATTACCATGTGAAATCTAATCATAGATTTATTGCGGAGACATATCAACATCTGCAACGAGATTACTATTTTCCTTATGTGAAGGAAAAATTAACGAAGACAATTAATAATTTGCACCACTTTCCAGACACAAAAATATGGAAGACGACCTCCCATGATAAGCTTAGGAAAAACAGAAATTTTCCTAAAGCCCCTTGATATAGTATATACAGACGCTTATGCCATTAACAATAAAAGTGTCCTCACTCTCATTGAAACATTTTTTCAAATTTGGTGTAGCTTATACCTTACCAACCCGCAATAGTATAAACATAGTGAAACAAAGCCTTCACGGCGTACCAAGGAATATTTTCACCTGAGAAGTTAATTTATTACTATTTTGGCTAAGTCGGTGTCACTGCACAGCCGGTAAAGTTCTTCATTGTATCTTCTTCTCTACTCTCCGTTAATGCATATTTGACTAAAATCTACCCGGAGAATCTTTCTCTCGAATTAGCCTAAAGCGTCCTCATCTGCTTTTGACAGCGTCCATGCGTCTGCACCATAGAGCAGGACTGGGATGACGAGGTTTTATAAAGGGTTTTAACAAGGGACAAGGACACAAAAGTAGTGCCGATCTGTCTCCCGCCGAGTGCACATTGTCTGTGTGTCTTATTTATATCAATTGTTGTCTCTCGTTCCCACTTGCTCATCAATACAATTAAACAAAAAAAAATAGCCCCAAACTTAATTACAATAAAGTAGCCCACAAAATAGTGCTCCCCCACAAAAGGGCAATATTTGTGTTTATTGTGATTGTGCTATAAAATTTTTTTTAAATATAAATCAAAACCAAAAAAAAAAGTCAAACAAACAAATTTAATACAGAAAACCTAATCAAATGCCACACACCACAAGACCAGCGCGAGGAAGTTTCTTTGTTTCCCTTCCCTTTTCCCTCACAAGTGTCTTAGCTTGTCATACTTATGATATGCATTTGCATCCTCGCACTGGCGATTTCAATGTCCACAATTCCTCCTGGCTTCTCTATTCCGGACCTGCAACACCCGAAGGTATGTGTGCTAAAATCTTTGCCGATTACATTAATCTGACTACACTAGTTGACAAGCCTACTCGCATATCGAACGTCGATGGCCAAGCAGGAAACACTCTTGACTTATTTCTTTCCTCTGACCCTGATAAGTGCATTATTAGTGTATTATCGCCTCTAGGCACTTCTGACCATTGTGTCATATCCGGTAGATTCACTTGCCAAACTAAACCAGTTAAAGAAAGAGCTCCTAAGAGAACCGTTTGGCAGTAAAAGAAAACCCATTGGGTCGGTCTCAATAATTTCTTTAGGATCTTCAACTGGTCATGCTTCTTAGATAGTGACGTTGACTCCAGTGCAGATATTGTCACTAATTTCATTGTTTCGGGGATGAGAACTGTTATCCCAAATAGAGACAAAAGTATCAGACCCAAAGAAAACTCATGGTTTAATACAAGCTGTAAAGAGGTTATCAGAGTTAAGGAGGTATGTTTCCGTTGTTACAAAGACAACTCTATTCAAATTTTTACACGACCAACAATGCAGACAAAAATTACTACAATGTCCCAAAGATAGCAAAAGTTTTTGGTAATTTGTAAGAAATATAAGTAACACTACTTCGTCCTCAATTCCAACGCTTGTCATCAATGACACACCCACCATTTGTTAGTTCCCAAGAGAAAGCTAACCTTTTTTCTAAGCAGTTCGGCGCTAATTCTACGCTGCTGTGTCATAGTCCCACCCGTACTTGAGAGCGTAAATGATTCTATGAGACCAATTTTTTTTCGCCCTCGAACAGTGGCTAGAGTTTTAAAAGATCTTGACATACATAAATCCGCTGGTCCTGATAGTATCCCCGCTATTGTTCTGAAGAGATGTTCTCATACGTTGGCAAAGCCACTGCGTAAGATGTTCTATCTATCCTACTCTTCAGGGCTCGTTCCGAGAAAATGGAAGACAGCTTTTGTCCAGCCCATACCCAAAAAAGGCCAACCGTCCTCCCCCGCAAATTACCGACCGATTGCACTTACGTGCCTTCTTTGCAAGGTCATAGAAACACTTATTAATTATAAAATCAAGAAATATCTTGAAGAACGAAAGCTTCTAAATGACCGACAATATGGCTTTCGTAGCAATAGGCCCACTGGTGATATTATGGTTTATTTCACAGAACAGTAAAACAAGTCTCTACATCGTTTCGGAGAAAGTAATATTATTGCACTTGATATTTGTAAAGCATTTTATAGAGTCTGGCACCAGGCTCTTGTATTAAAAATGGGTGCTTTCGGTTTCGATTTTTCTTTTATTTGCTGGATTAGAAATTACCTTTCGGACCGTTCAATACAAGTTGTAATAGATGGGTTCAAACCTGATATCTTCAAAATAAATGCTGGTTTGCCCCAGTGCTCCGTTCTGTCTCCGACTCTCTTTCTCATTTTTATAAATGATCTCCTGTCTAAAACTTTTAATACACTAAACTGCTTCGCTGATGAAAGTACACCCAGCTTTTCATATTCATTTTTGGAGTCACAACCGCGGTCTTCGGATGTGAATCTTCAACGGCAATGTATGATAAGCTCATTAAATTTGATCTTGACAGCATCATCAAGTGGGGAATAAGAAGTGGTATAGAATTTGAATCATCCAAAACACAATGCTGTCTTCTGTCTCTTAAGCGTAATACACCCTTCTTGCCATTTTCCATGAGTGGTACTTACATTATGGAAGCTGATCATCTTGAAATTCTCGGTATGAGCATCACCAATGCCCTCATGTGGAATGATCATATTTATGATGTTTCCAAAAATACCGTAAGGTGTTTGGGCTTACTCCGAAGATGTAAGAAGTTCTTTTCCCCTTTTGATCTGGCTACTATCTACAAATCATACATTCGCCCAAGACTAGAATATAACTCCCATATCTGGGCGGGTGCTCCATCAACTCACTTGAGTCTTTTGGATGGTATTCAAAGAAAAGCTTTCAAGTTGATTGGAGATGATATCATCATTAGAGCAGTTTCGGTTCAACAACAGGGGCCCGACGTATATACATTGCTATATTTTTACTTATATCATATTTTTGTTTGCATAATCTTTTGATTGAAATTCTTATTTAAAGTTACTGTCTTCTTTGGTTTTAATAATTGGGGTAAGAATGGATTGCTCCCACATCTTCACAAATTTTTCGAAACAGTCGTGTCTGCAACGCTGCCTTAATATTTAATATTTAGAACTTGACTGTATTCCTGTGGCAAGGTTTTGGCCGCAAGAGTTTGGCGATGGAAAAAGCAATGCGTCCAATAAGCGTTTGGCATCTGTTCTTTTAACTAGTTTAGCAATAAAACCACTTTTCGCACCAGTCATGGCTTTTGCTCCGTCACTACAAAAAGCAATTTATTTCTTTTCCCAATGGATATTCATATTTTGCGTAGCTTCAAGGAACATGTTATGCAAGCATTGGCCTGTAGTATTCGTGGGAAGCGCTTTACAAAATGATATTTCTTCCATTAATTTTTCAACGGACACAAAAGTACTTTCTTTTATTTTTTCTATGACTTGGTCACGATCATCAGTCGTCATATCGCTTATCCTGCGTTGAATGGTATTGTCAGAGAGAGGTATACTTTTGAGTTTTTCGACCTCTTCTTTGCCAAACATAATCTCCGCCATATCTAAAGCCGCTGGTAAAATCAAATTTTCGGCCACTTGTCACTTGTCACACTCGTGGCGTGGCGGGGCAGTTCCTTTCAAAAATTTGAATTTAAAAAATGCACATGTGATTTTTATTTCTTTTTACAAATGGGGATTCCCCCAAAAAAATCGACTTACTCAAAGCACGTCTAATTTTTTTTTTCGAGTTATGAAGGAATTCGAGTTAATGGTACAAGTAAACAAGTTCGAGATATCAAAGTAATATGTATGAAACTAAAGGTCTAAAAGCTGTTGCCACATTGTTTGACTTCAATTAAACAAAATTCGGGTTATCGAAGTTGGAGTTAGCGAAGTTCGACCGTATATGAAAAAAGCAATGGGTAGGAGGGTCGCGAAATATTTCTTCATACTTAAGGGGCCGTTGCATGAAAAATGTTGAAAAACACTGATATGAGGAATGATGTTGCATATCAACTTCAACCACAATTCGGTCTGTGCTTAAACATAGAATTCAATTGCATGTGATTAAAACTATCGATAAATAAGCGCATCATTCATGTATGTTTTCTTTATAGAAGCCCAAATTTAGACAGAGTTTCAAGTTCAAACGAATTTGATGCTTTGTCTGACTCCATTCAAAGAATTGTTTCCCGTTATACTCACACTGAAATCGTTATTACGGGCGATTTCAATGTACACAATTCTAGTTGGCTTCGCTTTTCTGGCCAGATAACACCCGAAGGAAGGTATGTTGAGATTTTTGCTGAGTTAAACCTTCTTACTCAGCTCGTTGATGAGCTACCCGAATTCCTGGCATTGCAGGCCAAACCGCCAACACCCTTGACTTGTTTCTTACCTCTGACCCTGATAAATCCACAATTTGTGTATTACCGCCTCTAGGCACATCTGACCATTGTGTTATCTCTGCGAATTTCTCGTGCCAACCCTTTCCAGTTAAAGGAAAAAACCCCAGGAGAACCGTTTGGCAATACCAGACAGAGAATTGGGACGGTCTCAATAATTTTTTCAGGACCCTTTGCTGGTCACTATGCTTCCTCGGTAGTGACATTGATGCCAGCACGGACATGATTACAAATTTAATTCTTTTAGGGATGAGAAATTTTATCTCAAATAGATCGAAGAGTATCAAACCTTAAAGGTTATCGGGTTAAAAAATGTTAGTTTCCGTTATTATAAAGCCAACACCAACGAGTAAAACTGGAAAAAGTTTCAGTAAGCTAGGAAGGTCTGCAATGCTCATATGCACAAAACCGAATTTCTTCATGAGCAAAAAATCCGGCAAAAAATTTTCAGTGATCTGATGGTATATCTCACTGAAAAATTGAACCAATCTCTTCACCGTTTTAGTGCAAGCAAAATTATCGCACTTGATATTTCTAAGGCATTTTAAAGAGTTTGGCATCAAGCTCTCTTATCCAAAATGCGTGCATTTGGACTCGATGAATCTCTTCTTCGTTGGATTACTAATTACCTTTCGAACTGCTCAATACAAGTTGTGTTGGACGGATTCAAACCTGATATTCAAAACATAAATGCTGGTGTGCCCCAGGGCTCTGTCTTGTCTCCGGCTCTCTTCCTTAGATATATTTCTGTGGTCGTAATCCATAACCGCTTAAGCCGTGTGAAGTCAAAAATGACTTTTTTTAATAGCCGTATTCAGAATGTTAAGAGCTATAGAAACTCAAATTTGCAGATCTGTATCTTTTCTCAAACGAAAGTTATCAGCAAAAAACCTAAAAACCTTTTAAAAATGTCATAAGCCATGACTTAACTTATAATCAATAGTTTGATTTGTCATAAAAACCTTTCTCAAAATAAACTACTATTAGCTGGCGTTTTGAGAAAAAAAATTGCCATAAATTTATAAGTTGAGTTAGGATATCTTTCGTCTTCCCATATTTAAAAACTGTATTTTTTTTTAAATTTCGTAACTCAAGTTAGGCTGTTATTCCCAAATACATAATAGATATATTATTTTCGTAACTTGAGTTAGGCTGTTATGGATAATTAAATTTTTGATTTTGAATGCACTTAAGTTAACTTAAGTTGTTATGGCATCCTTAATATTAGTAATCTCCAAAGTGCAATTGGAGAGGCGGCTCGCAGAGCGTGCTGAAGTTAAAGGTAAGTTAATTATTTGTGTTACTATCTAAAGGGTTAGTATGGTATATGAACATTATGTGTGTAAAATAAAACATTTGGAGATTTTAACAAATATTGCAATAATTGAGAATGTCGAAGTAGTTTAAGTTTTTTTCATGTCACGTTACCTGTTGTCGGCGTCGTCGTTGTTAATGTGTATGCGTCCGTTTGTTTGTGCGTGTGTCTACACTCCATTCCACCCTTAACGAAATCGGCTGATTTATTTATCTCCTTTAAAATTCCGATTTTAATTTATACATCTTTTGTTACGCCTCGAATTTCAGATGTGTATCTTACATATTGTTATAACCTTTTGTTTTAGAAAGCATTAAATCTTACATCCATGCATCTATTGCCTTTACACTACAGAAACCAAAAATCCTGTTAGCCTGTCAAAATATTCCCAATTTTTTAAAACCATGGGTTTAAAGTTCAAAGCCTTAAATGTTGATACATGTTCTACCTGACCCAAGACATAAAATTAAAACTAATTGAACAAAAAGCTAATCATTTAAACAAGGCCGAAATGGCTTACGAAACAAAACGCATTGACAAAACAGAAGCAAGAAAATCGAAATTGATTAAAGCGTTTGCCTTTGACCTCCAGCAGTGCCTACCGACTCCGTTTTTAAGAAACTCCATAAGTTTCTATAAAAGACAACTTTGGACGTTCATTTTAACTGTTCATGATTTAAAGTCCAATGCAGCAAAATGTTTTATGTGGCTTGAAGGAATAGCGCGCCGTGGTGGGAAAGAAGTGTCATCTTGCCTTTATAAGACGATTGCAGAAGAAACTAAGGAAATAATATTTTACAGTGATTCTTGCTCTGGACAGAACAAGAATTCCTTCGTAGCTGCAATGTTTATTTTATTTATATCGGACTCAGAAAATGCTGATCAAATAGATCATAAGTTCCTCGAACCGGGACATACCCATATGGAGTGTGACAGCGATCATCTTATTGAGCGGAAAAAAAAAATGTGAAAATAGACAAACTAAGAGACTAGTATCAGTTCATCGGTTCGGTTGCAAAAAAATGGAAGCCATAGAAATGAAATGGGAAGATTTTTATGATTTTGCAAGATTGTCCAAGTCCAAGTTTTCCTGGAAAAGAATTGGTGAAGATGGTAGTAAATTTTCCCGGAATGCTGTTCGCTGTTTACGCTACACAAGAAGTGTCAGTGAGGTGTCTTTTAAATATTCTCTAGATAACAAAAAACCATTCAAGATTTAAAAAATAGGGAAAAGAGGAGTAGGAAAGGAGACGGTTTAACGGGAAAACTTTTTTTTGGGTTAAAAATGTGGTTTTGAGGGAAAGTTTTTTTTAACGTTTTATTTGTTATTGATATTTTAATTGCTTTTTAATTGCTTTTATGAAATGTGACGCGTGATTCATTTTGTGTGATTCATTTTATCAGTGTGTGTGTTATGGGAAGGGTAGTGTTTTTATTTGATAAGAAAACTAACAATGGAAATGAGTCAGGGTTAGATGGTGAGAATTTAAATTATTCTTAATGTTTTGTGTGGTAGGTGAGATGATATGGATTTTTGTTTACATACTTCCGCACAAGCTGATGAAGGCAAAAAAGTAGGGACAGAAATTGAAGTTATTTGTTTATGATTGTGTCATCTTTGAAGAATATCAATATCTCTTTTAATTAAATTTTAAGTCAAGGTTTTGTTTATCATTAAGTGAATTTTGTTGGGGGCGCACAATTGGGAATTGTTTGAAGTTTTTTGTCGGCATGTGACGCGTGGGGCAATTAAAAGAAATGAGAATTCAAAGCGGTTGCAGTTTGAAATTTCAAAACGTTTAGAAGATAAATTTTGAATGATGAAAGATGATATCAAAACAAAAAAAAAAAAGTTCATGAGATATGAGGAAGAGTTTTTTTTTATCAGAACAAAAAAAAAGAATATTAGTAGAAGAGATAAGTGGATGGAATCTTTTCAGGAGCAATTATCTGTGTGTTTGTATACGAAATGTCATTGAGGATCGGTATTAGAGAACATCATACAGAAAAATATTGTTTTATTTACTTTCTTTTGAAATAGGTATCTATGAATTTAGGTATCCATGAATTGTGATCGGATGAAAAACAAAGACATTTCACAAGTAATCGATCTATGTAAACACACTTTTTTTCATGATGTTTGGTGTGATTTGAGATGGATGAGGGGTTGATGAATGTTGGTCATGAATGTTATTGCTGGAAGCTAGCTAAGATCATCCCGATAGCTAAGAACAATAATCCTACTTCGTGCTCTGATTTCCGTCCAAATAGTATCTTGCCTTGTCTGTCAAAGGTTTTTGAAAAGATTCACATTGACCGGTTTAATTTGTTGTCTTTATATCAATCAGGCTTCCAAGCTTATCACAGTTGTCAAACTGCAATGATAAAGGTGCTTGATGATATTCGGATTCAGTATGATCTTGACAATGTGACTGTTCTGTGTTTTCTTGATTTTTCGAAAGCCTTTGACAGAGTAAATCATCAAATACTTTGTTTGAAATTAAAGAGATACTTTGGTTTTCACGACAGAGCAGTGCAATTAATAAAAGACTATTTATCTAATAGAAGCCAAAAGGTTAAGGTTGATCAGGGGATATCTTAATTTATGAATCTGCAAATGGGGTTTCCACAGGTCTCCATTTTAGGACCAATTTTATTTTGTCTTTTTATTAATGATTTACCTAAAGTTTGTTCAAATGTTTCAATTCACTTGTACGCTGATGATGTGCCAATTTATTTGTCTCGCCCTATTGGCTTACAAGAGGATCTTATTTTTAGGATAAATGAGGACCTCCTTGCAATCTCCAATTGGTCTCTAAACAACGGCCTTACACTGAATCCATCTGAGTCACAATTGATTGCGATATCTAAGAAGCAAATAAATACCTTAAATTTGCCTTCTGTTTATCTTCTTCAGGTGAAACTTAAGTTTATGAAAAGTGTGAACAGTCTCGGTATTAAGATAAATACTTCTCTATCGGCTGAAGATCAGGTGAATTTTACCATTGGACGAATTTATGGTGGACTGCGCAGGCTTCGGTTATTTCCAAACATAATCCCCAAAAACACTAAATTGAGGCTTGTTAAAACATTGCTTGTTCCTCTAATTAACTATGCCAATGTTGTGTATTGCAAACTTGATTCTCATTCTCAGCATAAACTTCTTGTCGCATTCAATGATATGATAAGGTACATATATGGACTCAGGAGACATGAACACATATCACATTACCATAAACTAGTCCTAGGATGCTCTTTTCAACATTTCCTTGATGCAAGATCTTGTATCTTTATGCACAAGATCATTCAAAATAGAAAGCCACCTTACATTTATGAAAAGCTTGTTTTTAGCCAATCTATTAGAACTCTGAATCTTGTAACACCATCTTACAACTACTTGAATTCTTCACGCCTATTTATTGTTTATGTTACAAAACTATGGAACTCTCTGTTAGTAACAATGAGGAAAATTATAGGTACTGCAAATTTTAAGAAGGCAATTAGACTTCAATTTTCTTAACATAAAGTAAAATAACAAATATGGTTGGTGATAAAGGGGAAAAGGAGAAAATGATGGGGGACGAACGGCAAATTATAAATTGTAAAAATGAAAAAAATAAAAACTAATTACTAATTCATGGAAGAATAAAATAGGCTTCTTCGTGTTCTTTATTTAAATTTAAAATATGTTTATATAGTAAGGAATTTAAATTGTTGTTATGTATCTAGTATAATATTTAATTATTTGATTTTTTTTTATGAAATGTAACCAAAATTAACGGGACTATAAAAAACTCAGTCTTATTTGTACACCGATTTGAAATTAAATAAATTGAAATTGAGATTGAAAATGTGAAAAGAATCTTTTCAGGAGCAATTATGTGTGTGTTTATATACGCAATGTCATTGAGGATCGGTATTAGAGAATATCATACAGAAAAATATTGTTATATTTATTTACTTTTGAAATAGGTACCTATGAATTGTGATCGGATGCAAAAACAAGACATTTCACAAGATATCGATCTATGTAAACACACTTTTCTTCATTATGTTTGGTGTGATTTAAGATGGATGGAGGGGTATTGGTCATGAATGTGAAAGGGATCTTTTCAGGAGCAATTATGTGTGTGTTTGTCTTTAATTGTTTTTTTTACGACTTTTTTAATTGTTTTTTAATTTCTTAGATTTTCCTTGTCGGCACGTGGGGTGCATAAGTCGGTCGAGTTTTCTTCTGAAATAGGTATCCATGAATTGTGATCGGATACAAAACCAAGCCAATAATTTTTTTCATGTGGGTATTTGATAAGAAATGGTTTTTATTTAATGTGATGCATGGTATAAGGTTGTGAGTGGTGCCGCGGGCAGTCGGATGGTTTTGTATATATTTAGTGTTGAATATTATTTTTTAAATTTAATTTTTTTTCATGGCGCCAGTTGATAAGAAGTGTTTTTATTTAATGTTATGGTTGGGTATAAGGCTATGGTATTGAGTCAGGGTTATATGATGATGATGATGATAAGAATTTTTATCATTTCGTTTGTTAACCTACTCGAATGGAAAAACTTTTAACACCACCAGTGTAGCAGAAACGGACACATC
This sequence comes from Platycheirus rosarum, assembly GCA_963971375.1. Lineage (NCBI taxonomy): Eukaryota > Metazoa > Arthropoda > Insecta > Diptera > Syrphidae > Platycheirus > Platycheirus rosarum. The sequence continues at coordinate 127,784,378 of OZ020507.1, forward strand.
TTCAGTTCAAAATGATATTAACAATCGATCTATGACCACTTTAACAGATAGAAGTTTAACAAAAACTTCATAACTGTTGACGAAGCAATTGAAAGTATTAGGAAAGCTTTAAATAAAAAGAAGTTGAAATATCTGGAATATTTCAAAGTAAAGATGTTTTTTTATGGACATTTTAAAATTGAATTCGATGATGAAAAGGCTTTGACAATAAGATGAGCATATGATAGTAATTATAATATGTGTACTCTAAGCATAAAATGCTTTGAGTATCATAAATATCCAACAGAAAGAGTACTGAGTAATGGGGATGTTGAACTGTTTATGAAAGAGGATCTTGAATACAAATCTGATGTCGAATTGCTGGACTTAAAAACATTGAAGCTGACTTACCATATGCATATTTCTTTAATAAAACATGTACATTTTTTTTAAATAAATTTTATTTTCAAAATAACATTCGTAATTTTTTTTATTTTGTATGATGAACTAGTTGATGAGAAGATATCCAAGAGTTGTGTTTGGAGGGAAAACCAAGCCAATTTAACAAATATTTTATCTTTTCTCTTTTGAAGCACTTTTTCAACGAGATAAGTATTAGGAAAATTAGTTTGTGTGTATGATTTACTTTCGATATTTTAAAAAAATTCTGTTGTCCAATTTGGTGTATATCCATACTGCAAAATGTAACTAAAATCAACCCGCTAACCTTGCATCTGTTTTCTAAACATTCTCTAGTCTATTTATCGACGGAGGCCATCCGAACTAGAGGGAGAAGAGTTATCACTCAATAAGCACAAAGTTTCACTTGTTTGGTCTGCAACATAAATTCAAACATTCGCACGACCCACACTAAAATTCCCATACTGCAAAATTTAATTAAAAGCAATCCGTTTTAAATTTTACTTATCAAATAAAAACACCTCTTTTTTTATCTAACGTTGTGTGTTCGTTATTTTTCTTGAGGTATATGCTTTTTACTGGTTCTGATTTTGAATGACGAACGAAGATAAATGTTCAATATAAATACAACATCAATGTTAGGTTTGATTACCATAACTTCAGAACAATGGACCCTATAAGCTCATTCCAAGGATACTTTAATAAGTTTGCGAAGGCATGCTGGGAGTACCAGCATCTCCAGAAAGCCCTGGTGGAGGAGTTAACTATACTCCATGTGACTAAATCGTTCAGCAGTATGCGGAACGCAGCACTTTTAATCAAGGCGCTACATTGTAAGGCGATAGAGGAGGGTTTTAGGGGCGATATCCCTTAACTTCCCCCAAGTGCCCATGGGTTGATAAAATTATAAAAAACCATTACATACAATTTTTTTTTAAATAAAATCTTACTTATATTTAAAATTGTTTATTTTTAATTTAATTTAAGAAATATTTATATGGTAAGTCTTGTCCAAGGTGAAAAATCGCATTTCCAACCACCCCAGATTCACATGGCTCTGTCAAAACTTCCTAAGGCATTCCAGTTATCCCCTGCTTTTAAAAAAGGGATATTTTCCTCATTTCTTCAATACCCTACAAAATGCAAAGTATATTGGGAAATTACCCGCTATCGAATATTATAGCCCTGATACAATGAAAGCTGAAGATCAAGTTGAGTTTTTAAAATGGTTTGCAGAACATAAAACCGATCAATTTGATATGCAACGTGAACTTGAAAAATATTGTATTAGTGATGTTAAAATTTTGACTGAAGCTTGCTTGAAATTTTAGAAAATTATTACTCAATCAGAGTAATGTTGAACCAATTTTGGAAGCATTTACTATTGCATCTGCATGTTATCTTGTATTCAGACGCAACTTTCTTGTACCAAACGCTATAGGGTTGATACCTAAAATAGGATACAGATGTGTAGATAATCAATCAGAAGAAGCAATTAAGTGGTTGATTTGGGAAGAAAAGCAACGAAGAATCGATATAAAACATGAAATACAAGCCTAAGGCAGAAAAACATCGATTTCTAGAAGATCACAGTTCTTTACCATACGGTTTTTAAAGACAATTTTCTAATTCTCCCCTAGAATAAAAAAAATTAAAAAGTGTATATTTTTTTTATTTTTTTTTTTTTTTGAGATATTTTAAAATTTATTGTGTAGCTTCACTTATAAATCTGCTCAAGAGATATAAGTACATTTTGAAGCGCACAGCATTTTTCAATATGTGTACACTTTACCATAACATCAGTGTAAATTCTCTTTAGTTCTTTTAAATTGGGGCAGCTGTATTTATCTTCAATATTAATGACTTCTACGCTTACATTATTTAGTAATTCTTTTATCCATTGAGTTTTTTCTATACCCTTAACGTAAACAACAGCATTTTGAATTTTTTCTCGAAGAAATGTCTGTACTTGTTGAAAATTTGTGGATCCACCGTCCCAGGTTAAACCGTAATGATTTTGATATAACAATTGAGCTTTTCTCCTAACTGAAGTTGAAAGTTTATTAGACTTAACATCTTTCACTAAGCACAGCTATTTCTTTTAAAATAAACTCATTATTTATTCCTTTAAATCCTTGAAAGTCTACAATAAAGATAATTTTTTCTTTAGTGATGATGTGCTGACAATCAAATCAATATAGTAACTGAATATTACATGTAGTTGTGAAGTGTTATTTAAATTAATTGACATAGTGATTTTAGGTGAGTTTACGAACTTCTCCACTTATTGGGCTGTATTCAATTATACGATCATGAAGTATTAGGTAATATACCGTTGTTCAATCTGGGGTTGCAGTTGATGTTTTTAGTTCAATTTTTACATCTACAGGTCGGTTCTAATTGATTCGTTTTGATGAGAACAATCAATTACAATGATTGGCGCTGAATCCTTAAATTCATGGCGTGACAAGAGGGGCTGTGAATATTTCTTATAATATGATTGTTGAAATTTGATGTAAATATTATAGAGAATGGCATAACGATCCACCTATTCATAATCAAATAAGTTTTTATACTTCACACTTTTTATTTTATCTCAATTCAATCGCTTTTTACTATCGCTTCCTATGTATGCAACTCGACCTTTCAAATTAGGCTGACTCTTCTATTGGTGGTATTTATACAAATTTACAAACTCCTCGAAACTTTCGACTGACAAGCTCTCCATGGGTAATTTTCCATTGCACGGTTTTTCCACAATCTAAGGGTTCAGTTTATTGTGCCTTCGAACTTAGTCGAAACATATTGCAAAAATTTAGCATAATTTTAGGAGTTGTTGTGTTAAAAATGGTTGTTGTAAACAATGTATTCTGCGAAAGTCGTTAAATTTGAAACAAAATGTATTTTCGAGAATCTTTAAGCTGCTACGGTTTTCATTCGGTGTTCCATATTCGTTGTTCGTTCTTTTCAGAACAACAAACACCGAATATGTTTGTTTGTTTATTTTTAAACCTTGCAACTATAGCTCTGCGACTATCGTTGATTTTCCTTTGTTTTCTGTCCTTGTCGCAGAGATACTTTTAAACGTAGCGATTATGTTTGCAACTGTTCCTCTATGTCATTTCTTGAATTCTTTTTCATTTCAAGTTTGCAGGGTGAACATTTTCAGCTACTGTACTGTGCGTACGTGATACCTTCTACAAAAAAAACATCACATCAATCGTTCATGGCGAACACAGCAATGAAAGGGATTGACAAAAATGAGTGATTTCCCGAATAATCACAAAGAATAAATACCGATAATCGCGCGACTCGAGCTAGTCGAGCAATTCTGTCTACCCCGGCCACCAGATACGTTTCTCTCCTAAAAGCTGAAGCAAAGTAACAAATCGCCATTTTATTTCTTTAAAAAATGTAAAAAAGCGTAATTTTTTTGAAATTTTTTTTTAAGTTTTTAAATAAAATGGTTTTTTAACAACTTTAAACAAAATATTCAAGAATACAAAATAAAGCACAAAAATAACATACATTTAAAAACAAAATTAAAAAAAAATACTTACCCGTTTTCAAAATATTGATTTTTCCAAAAAAAAAATGTAAATATTATAATAGAAATAAAAACGAAAACAAAATTTACTTGAAATTACTAGGGTTACCTACACCTTCTTTAATATCAATTTTGATAGTAATCGGGTTTCTAGTTTTCGAGAAAGCTGAAGTAAAAAAAAAACCGTCTTATGGGAGGTACCGTTCTATAATTTTTTTCCCCAAAATATAATGCTTACCTACAGTAGTACACTGATTTTTGTCCATCAAAATTCTTGGAGCGCTTTTCTAGAAAAATAAGCTTTTACATAACGGTTATATGACAGGTACTGTTAATTTTTGAGCTAAAAAAAAAATAAAAAACTCCTCTGTAGAATGTTAAGATAACCTTAAGTTCTAAATTTAAAGACGATTAACCCAACCGTTTATACTACAGTCCTACAGTACATCCGTACAGACGACCGACAGACAGACAGACAGACGCACAGAATTTTGCCAGTAACTCAAATATGTTTCTCTATAATCGTAATGTCACGTTTGATTGTTATCTGAATTTTTTTTGCACGAATGCAGAACTTGCATTATAGTAACTTTAATCGAAAGTAATAAGTGAACAGTTTTCATGTCGAGTGTTTCTCCCGTATTAAATGCCTTCGATAAAGGAATTTTTGGAACATGAACTTTTTTCGCTCGGAACTCAGAATAAGGGAATAGAAAAAAGGGATCACAGTTCTTTACCACAAGGTTTTTCAAAGACAATTTTCTCATTCTCCCCATAAAAATGGTTGTTGTAAACAATGTATTCTGCGAAAGTCGTTAAATTTGAAACAAAATGTATTTTCGAGAATCTTTAAGCTGCTTTATACCTACGGTTTTCATTCGGTGTTCCATATTCGTTGTTCGTTCTTTTCAGAACAACAAACACCGAATATGTTTGTTTGTTTATTTTTAAACCTTGCAACTAGAGCTCTGCGACTATCGTTGATTTTCCTTTGTTTTCTGTCCTTGTCGCAGAGATACTTTTAAACGTAGCGATTGTGTTTGCAAAAGTTCCTCTATGTCATTTCTTGAATTCTTTTTCATTTCAAGTTTGCAGGGTGAACATTTTCAGCTACTGTACTGTGCGTACGTGATACCTTCTACAAAAAAACATCACATCAATCGTTCATGGTGAACACAGCAATGAAAGGGATTGACAAAAATGAGTGATTTCCCGAATAATCACAAAGAATAAATACCGATAATCGCGCGACTCGAGCTAGTCGAGCAATTCTGTCTACCCCGGCCACTAGATACGTTTCTCTACTAAAAGCTGAAGCAAAGTAACAAATCGCAATTTTATTTCTTTAAAAAATGTAAAAAAGCGTAATTTTTTTTTTAATTTTTTTTAAGTTTTTAAATAAAATGGTTTTTTTAACAACTTTAAAAAAAAAAAATATTCAAGAATACAAAATAAGGCACAAAAATAACATACATTTAAAAACAAAATTAAGAAAAAATACTTACCCTTTTTCAAAATATTAATATTTCAAAAAAAAAAAATTAAATATTCAATAATACAAATAAAAAGTTTACGAAAAAACTTTACTTGAAGTTACTAGGGTTACCTACACCTTCTTTAATATCAGTTTTGATAGTAATCGGATTTCTAGTTTTCGAGAAAGCTGAAGTAAAAAAAAAAACCGTCTTATGGGAGGTGCCGTTCTATAATTTTTTTTTCCCCAAAATATAATGGTTACCCCCAGTAGTACACTGATTTTTGTCTATCAAAATTCTTGGAGAGGTTTTCTGGAAAAATAAGCTTTTACATAACGGTTATATGACAGGTACTGTTAATTTTTGAGGTAAAAAAAAAATTAAAAAACTCCTCTGTAGAATGTTAAAATAACCTTAAGTTTTAAATTTAAAGGCGATTGACCCAACCGTTTAGACTACAGTCCTACAGTACATCCGTACAGACAGACCGACAGACAGACAGACATACGCACAGAATTTTGCCAGTAACTCAAATATGTTTCTCTATAATCGTAATGTCACGTTTGATTGTTATCTCAATTTTTTTTTGCACGAATGCAGAACTTGCATTATAGTAACTTTAATCGAAAGTAATAAGTGAACAGTTTTCATGTCGAGTGTTTCGCCCGTATTGAATGCCTTCGATAAAGGAATTTTTGGAACATGAACTTTTTTCGCTCGGAACTTAGAATAGGGGAATAGAAAAAAGGGATCACAGTTCTTTACAATACGGTTTTCAAAGACAATTTTCTCATTCTCCCCATAAAAATGGTTGTTGTAAACAATGTATTCTGCGAAAGTCGTTAAATTTGAAACAAAATGTATTTTCGAGAATCTTTAAGCTGCTTTATACCTACGGTTTTCATTCGGTGTTCCATATTCGTTGTTCGTTCTTTTCAGAACAACAAACACCGAATATGTTTGTTTGTTTATTTTTAAACCTTGCAACTAGAGCTCTGCGACTATCGTTGATTTTCCTTTGTTTTCTGTCCTTGTCGCAGAGATACTTTTAAACGTAGCGATTGTGTTTGCAACTGTTCCTCTATGTCATTTCTTGAATTCTTTTTCATTTCAAGTTTGCAGGGTGAACATTTTCAGCTACTGTACTGTGCGTACGTGATACCTTCTACAAAAAAACATCCATCAATCGTTCATGGCGAACACAGCAATGAAAGGGATTGACAAAAATGAGTGATTTCCCGAATAATCACAAAGAACAAATACCGATAATCGCGCGACTCGAGCTAGTCGAGCAATTCTGTCTACCCCGGCCACCAGATACGTTTCTCTCCTAAAAGCTGAAGCAAAGTAACAAATCGCCATTTTATTTCTTTAAATAATATAAAAAAGCGTATTTTTTTTTTTTTTTAAAGTTTTTAAATAAAATGGTTTTTTTAACAACTTAAAAAAAAAATATTCAAGAATACAAAATAATGCACAAAAATAACATTTATTTAAAAACAAAATTAAAAAAAATTACTTACCCGTTTCCAAAATATTGATTTTTCAAAAAAAAAAAAGTTAATATTATAATACAAATAAAAAGTTTACGAAAAAAAAATTTACTTGAAATTACTAGGGTTACACCTTCTTTAATATCAATTTTGATAGTAATCGGATTTCTAGTTTTCGAGAAAGCTGAAGTAAAAAAAAAACCGTCTTATGGGAGGTACCGTTCTATAATTTTTTTCCCCAAAATATAATGCTTACCTACAGTAGTACACTGATTTTTATCCATCAAAATTCTCGGAGCGGTTTTCTGGAAAAATAAGCTTTTACATAACGGTTATATGACAGGTACTAATAATTTCGTAATGTCACGTTTGATTGTTATCTGAATTTTTTTTTTGCACGAATGCAGAACTTGCATTATAGTAACTATAATCGAAAGTAATAAGTGAACCGTTTTCATGTCGAGTGTTTCGCCCGTATTGAATGCCTTCGATAAGGGAATTTTCGGAACATGAACTTTTTTCGCTCGGAACTCAGAATAAGGGAATAGAAAAAAGGGATCACAGTTCTTTACCATACCAAGACAATTTTCTCATTCTCCCCATTAAATAAAAAAAATTAAAAAGTGTATATTTTTTTTTATTTGTTTTTTTTTTAGATATTTTAAAATTTATTGTGTAGCTTCACTTATAAATCTGCTCAAGAGATATAAGTACTTTTTGAAGCGCACAGCATTTTCCAATATGTGTACACTTTACCATAACATCAGTGTAAATTCTCTTTAGTTCTTTTAACTTGGGGCAGCTCTATTTATATTCAATATTAATGACTTCTACGCTTACATTATTTAGTAATTCCTTTATCCATTGAGTTTTTTTTATAACCTTAACGTAAACAACAGCATTTTTAATTTTTCTCGAAGAAATGTCTGTACTTGTTGAAAATTTGTGGATCCACCCGTCCCAGGTTAAACCGTGATGATTTTGATATAACCATTGAGCTTGTCTTCTAACTGAAGTTGAAAGTTTATTAGACTTAAAGGGCGGAGTAAGAATAAAATGATGATGATGACATCCTTCACTAAGCACAGCTATATCTTTTAAAATAAACTCATTATTTATTCCTTTAAATCCTTGAAAGTCTACAATAAAGATAATTTTTTCTTTAGTGATGATATAGTAACTGAGTATAACATGTACTTGTGAAGTGTTACTTAAATTAATTGACATAGTGATTTTAGGTGAGTTTACAAACTTCTCCAGTTATTGCGCTGTATTCAATTATACGTTCATGAAGTATTATGCAATATACAGTTGTTGAATCTGGGGTTGCAGTTCATATTTTGAGTTCAATTTTTTCATCTACAGGTCCGGTTTTGATTGATTCATTTTGATGAGAACAATCAATTACAATGATTGGCGCTGAATCCTTAAATTCATGGCGTGACAAGAGTGGCTGTGAATATTTCTTATAATATGATTGTTGAAATTTGATGTACGTACATATTATAGAGAATGGCATAACGATCCACCTATTCATAATCAAATAAGTTTTTATACTTCACACTTTTTATTTTATCTCAATTTAATCGCTTTTTACTATCGCTTCCAATTTATACAACTCGACCTTTCAAATTAGGCTGCCGCTTCTATTGGTGGTATTTATACAAATTTACAAACTCCTCGAAACCTTCGACTGACAAGCTCTCCACGGGTAATTTTCCATTGCACGGTTTTTGCACAATCTAAGGGTTCAGTTTATTGTGCCTTCGAACTCAGTCGAAACATATTGCAAAAATTTAGCATAATTTTAGGAGTTGTTGTGTTAAAAATGGTTATTGTAAGCAATGTATTCTGCGAAAGTCATTAAATTTGAAACAAAATGTATTTTCGAGAATCTTTAAGCTGCTTTATACCTACGGTTTTCATTCGGTGTTTCATATTCGTTGTTCGTTCTTTTCAGAACAACAAACACCGAATATGTTTGTTTGTTTATTTTTAAACCTTGCAACTAGAGCTCTGCGACTATCGTTGATTTTCCTTTGTTTTCTGTCCTTGTCGCAGAGATACTTTTAAACGTAGCGATTGTGTTTGCAACTGTTCCTCTATGTTATTTCTTGAATTCTTTTTCATTTCAAGTTTGCAGGGTGAACATTTTCAGCTACTGTACTGTGCGTACGTGATACCTTCTACAAAAAAACATCACATCAATCGTTCATGGCGAACACAGCAATGAAAGGGATTGACAAAAATGAGTGATTTCCCGAATAATCACAAAGAAGAAATACCGATAATCGCGCGACTCGAGCTAGTCGGGCAATTCTGTCTACCCCGGCCACTAGATACGTTTCTCTACTAAAAGCTGAAGCAAACTAACAAATCGCCATTTTATTTCTTTAAAAAATGTAAAAAAGCGTAATTTTTTTTTAAATTTTTTTTAAGTTTTTAAATAAAATGGTTTTTTTAACAACTTTAAAAAAAAATTCTAGAATACAAAATAAGGCACAAAAATAACATACATTTAAAAGCAAAATTAAGAAAAAATACTTACCCTTTTTCAAAATATTAATATTTAAAAAAAAAATTAAATATTCAATAATACAAATAAAAAGTTTACGAAAAAAAAATTTACTTGAAGTTACTAGGGTTACCTACACCTTCTTTAATATCAGTTTTGATAGTAATCGGATTTCAAGTTTTCGAGAAAGCTGAAGTAAAAAAAAACCGTCTTATGGGAGGTGCCGTTCTTTTATTTTTTTTTTTCCAAAATATAATGCTTACCTACAGTATACACTGATTTTTGTCTATCAAAATTCTTGGAGCGGTTTTCTGGAAAAATAAGCTTTTACATAACGGTTATATGACAGGTACTGTTAATTTTTGAGGTAAAAAAAATAAATTAAAAAACTCCTCTGTAGAATGTTAAAATAACCTTAAGTTCTGAATTTAAAGGCGATTGACCCAACCGTTTAGACTACAGTCCTACAGTACATCCGTACAGACAGACCGACAGACAGACAGACAGACGCACATAATTTTGCCAGTAACTCAAAACTGTTTCTCTATAATCGTAATGTCACGTTTGATTGTTATCTCAATTTTTTTTTGCACGAATGCATTACTTGCATTATAGTAACTATAATTGGGAATAGAAAAAAGGGATTTCTTTCGGTTGGAATGACTTTCGGGCGAATCTCATGATAGGGCCAATATGAATTTTTCATTTCGATTTATTAATGACTAGCACTTTGATTTGTAAAGATTTTTTTTTATTTCGTAAGAACTGATGTCGTTTTTTTCTACACTTATATGTACTTTGCATGAGTATTGATACAAGATTCGGGTAACTTACTTACTTACTTAGCTGGCGCTACAGTTTGGGACGAACCTGGGCCTCAACCAACATGCCTCTCCAGCCAACTCGGTCTTTGGCTAGCTGCCTCCAATTTTGCACTCCAAGTTGGTTCAGGTCATCCTCCACTTGAGCGCGCCACCTAAGGCGAGGTCTTCCTTGACTGCGTCTACCCTCTGGGATGAAATCGAAGATCCTGCGAGCCGGAGCATTGTTGTCCATTCGCTCTACATGACCTAGCCATCTTAAACGTGATATGCGTATTTTTTTGACCAGGTCAATGTCGCTGTACAGCTCGTATAGTTCTTGGTTGAACCTTCTCCTCCAAAGCCCGTTAACGCAGATAGGGACAAAAATCTTCCGAAGAATCTTACGCTCGAAACGACTAAGGATATCTTCATCCGCTTTAGATAGAGTCCATGCCTCGGCGCCATAGAGCAGGACTGGGATGATTAGGGTCTGATACAGAGTCTCCTTTGTCTTTCGAGAGAGGGCTTTGCTACTCCATTGCCTTCCTAGCCCATAGAAACAGCGATTGGCAAGAGTAATTCTTCGCTTTATTTCTGACGAGATGTTGTTGTCAGATGTTATAGAGGATCCGAGGTAAACAAAGTCCCTAAAGTTGTACCTGTCTATTGTGATGTTTTGTCCAATCCGCCGGTGTTGTGTGTCCCTTTTTGTGGACAGCAGGTACTTCGTTTTGGCCTCATTGACTGCTAGTCCCATCTTAGCCGCTTCAGCTTCAATGCTAGCAAACGTTCCAGTGACAGCTCGCCGAGTTCTGCCAATTATGTCTATGTCGTCAGCGTATGCTAGCAATTGCACAGACTTGAAAAAAAATTGTCCCACTGCAATTGACTTGCGAGTTTCTTATAATTTTTTCAAGTATTAAGTTGAAGAAATCGCACGAAAGCGCATCACCTTGTCGGAATCCTTTTTTGACGTCAAAAGCTTCTGTGAGGTCATTACCAACCTTAACGGAGCAGCGAGAGTTCTCCATCGTCATCCTGCACAGTCGGACGAGTTTTGTGGGGATGCAAAACCTGACATGGCTCTGTATAGCTCGTCTCTATAAATGCTATCGTACGCGGCCTTAAAATCAATAAAGAGGTGGTGGGTATCGATTTGAAATTCATGGGTAGTTTCCAGGATCTACCGTAGCAGGAGACTAATTCTTCTATAGTTGGCGCAGTTAAGAGGGTCTCCTTTCTTGTGGATCGGGCAAACTATGCTGAGGTTCCATTCATCAGGCATATTTTCTTCTGACCAAACTTTAGAGATGAGTTGGTGTATGCACTCCACCAGGACATCCGCTTTAAAAAGTTCGGCGGGTAGTCCATCGGGTCCAGCAGCTTTGCTGTTTTTTAGTTTAGATATTGCTATCCTTACTTCATTTTGGTTAGGTGGACGGAAGTTTTGTCTGTTATCATCCATGTTGAATGGTTCATTCTGCCTGACAGCGGGATTTTGGCCTTCATCGCCGTTTAACAGTCTGCAGAAATGGTCCTTCCATGTACTCAGCACCGACTGTGACTTTACTACAAGATTCGGGTTACAGTATATGTTTTGCTAGCACTTTGATTTGTAAAGATTTTTTTTTGTTTCGTAAGAACTGAGGTAATTTTTTCTGAATTTGCATGTACATTGATACAAGATTCGGGTTACAGTATATGTTTTGCCGGACAGTACTATTATTGTACGTCTATTCATTTGTAAAACATACAACCATACATAGTTTTAAATTTTGGTAATTTTTCTGAACATATTTTAATATCTGCCAATAGAATTATCATGGGACGCGAAAAAATCTTAGCTTCACGAGCCGCTTGGAGCACTAGTGTAGCGATTATTTATTTGAGAGAAAGAGAACTAAGAGCATGGTTTTTAGTGTTATGCTTTGTGCTTAGTTTACTGTGCAATGAGAGGCAGGAAAAAAAAAGAAGGATAACATGAAATAATTCAGTATCTTGTTTCGCTTAGCTTAGGGGAATAATTTTTTGTTAGGATTTGTACACGATCCAACATTTTTATTGTTTACATTTTTACTTGCGGTTATAGGGACTATAAGGCAACTTAAAGATTCGTGAATATAAGAAAAATGAGATAACAATAAAACAGGACATTACGATCATAGAGAATCCTAAAAAAGTCATTGGCAAAATATGTCCGTCTGTCTGCCTGTCTGTCTGTCTGTTTACCTGTCCGTGTGTATATCGAGCTGCAGCCTCAAAGGGTTAAGCGATTGCTTTCGAATTTGGTATGTGTGATTCTTTTGGCATTCCTCAGAGGGAAAATTGAAATTTTATTTTTAGGGCTAAAAATAACGGGACTTCCCATACGACCGTTTAGGAAAAGCTTTTGTTTCTCTAAGACGGCTGCAACGATTTTTATGAAAATTTTTGAGAATTTTTATTTGGTATTTACTATCATTTGATCAGAACCACGTACGGAAAAAGTCAGTTAACGGGCCTGTTCAAACATTATTTGACCAAAGTAATTGTTTTATCTGCCGGCTCAAATTCATAATATAACACAAAATGCTATAATATATAAGATATCAGCCCTCGGTTTCATGAGCATAATCTCCTTCTCCTTATCTCTATAAGGGATGAGTGTGAATCTGAATTCGGGTGTATTGTCTTTTAGTTGCATTTTGGGTTGTTTGTATTTATCTTGTAATGTTTAATTTAGATTAAGGTTGTTAGAGAGATAAGAAATTTGTATAAATAGACACGTTTAGTGAAAATAAAATTTAGTATCTTACAACTACTCATTTGTGTACATTATTTTCGTACATTTGGTCCTTCGAGCGCGAATTATTATTACCAAAAGTTTTCCCCACCAGCGGAAAGAAACTTTAAGTGAAATAATAAAGCGACCTGCATAGATTATACAATTAAAATAAAAACAATTAGACATTAGTTTTACGGTATAAAAAGTAAACCGTAGAACAATAAAACAATTTTTTTTTGTATTGGTGTAAATCACGACCAAACCATTTAAAGCGTATTGATGCTAAGACATCAGTTAAGTGTTTATACTTTGAACAAAAAAAAAATTATATACTAATATTTAAAATGTCTAAACCTAAAGACGTACTTTTTACCAAACAAAAAGAAATTGGCAATGAATTGATGGCAGTAAAAAGAAAACTGCTAGAGAAAGGCTATAGAAAAGCTGCGAAGGATGAAACAAATAAACATGTGGATACACTGTTTAATGAATTTCAACGAAACCATAACAAACTTCTTGACCTTGGTGCTAACAGTAATGACGATTACATTAATAAAAAATATTGTGATGCCATAAGCAAATTGGTGTTGGAAATACAGGAATTGTTAAACAAAATAATAGAAGATGGCGGATCAAAAGAATTAATTCATCCACAAGTCCCTTCAAAAATACTAAATAAAAATCCTGTTATTAAAAGGTTCCTACAAAATGTTCAAATATTTAAGCAAATGCTAAATGAATATGAACTGGAATGTGAACTTAGCTTAAAATCGAAGCTGAATTGTTCAAAATGTCACCTCAAATCCGAATTTAAAGGGACAATGGCAGCTTTTAACCAGACTTCACTTGAAATTTTACTGGAAGATGAGGAAGCAGATGTCGCTCGACAGGAATTAACACGAAATTACTATGTTGTGCTCAGAAAAATATCTAGACAAATATAGTCACTAGAAACTCAATCACAGCATAGACCATCTGCCAAACTAGAAGACATCAAAATTCCGACATTTTATGGTGACATAGGAAATTGGTCTTCATTATATGATCTCTTCAAGAAGCTAGTTCATGAAAATGGGCAATCATCGGATGCTGAAAATTTTTTTCGATTAAAATCTCACGTAAAAGGTGATGCTGGAAAACTTATCCAACATCTTCAAGTTACAGATGCAAAACACCAAGCGGCGTGGAATTTTCTGAAACAAAGGTATTAGAATCGTAGACGATTGTTCTCTAGATTGCTGGATCAACCGACAGAAAATAGTGATTCTGCAGCAAGCATCAAGCAACTATTGGATACATACATCAAATGAATGTTTTTATGCGCTAAGGGCACTGGACATAAAACTAGATGATGCCGAGCCCATAATAGCCCATATAATCGTCAGACAACTAAACAAAGACGGGCTAAGATACTACGAACAAAATATTAAAAAACCTAAAGAAATACAAAACCTTCAAGATGTATTAGATTTTTTAAACCATCAATATCAAACGCTGAAAGCAGTAAGAACAAAAAAAAAGGAGGAACGATTTATCGAAAAGAACAGCAGAAGCCTTCAAGTTCATTCTTTGCTACGCAGCCAAAATGCCTATATTGTAAAATGCAAGGGCACCTAACTCATAAATGTCGAATTTTTTTGAATCTAGATAATTTTAATCGACGTTCGTGGATATATAAAACCAAATTGTGTAATATCTGTCTGAACCTCACGAAAGATACAAAAATGCCAGGCGATTCAAGTTCTAATAACTAAACAGCTTGAAAAATTTGGATTCCATTTAAGGAAATGGTATGTTTTAAAAATAATACCAAATATTGGAAATAATGAAATATTGCAAATTGATAAAAGTGAATCAGTGAAAACGCTGGGATTACAGTGGAATCCCCAACATGACGAGCTCTCATTTACATTTAATTTCAAGAACCAAGAGTCATCATCAAAGAGAGAAGCTCGTTCATGTTTAGCGAAAGTGTTCGATCCATTGGGTTGGTTGTCGCCTGTAACGGTTGTAGCCAAATTGTTCATTCAAAAATTATGGTTAATGAATGCTGACTGGGATGATGTCTTAAGTGAAGAGCAGCATAAAGAGTGGAAAGAGTTTACACAACAATGGCCAAACCTAAAAACTATTAAAATACCAAGATGGTTAAAAACGACTTACGAAATTAAATGGCAATTACATGGATTTGCAGATGCTTCAGAAAAAGCGTACGCCGCAGTTGTATATGCAAAAATTGGCTCAGGAAGAAGTAAAGTTAATCCAATAAGAACCAAGAAAACCTTACCAAAATTAGAACTATGTGCAGCACACCTACTTACAAAACTACTGATGAAAGTGGCAGACGCAATGAACCGTGATGCAGATATTTTCGCATGGAGTGACTCAACTATAACATTGAGTTGGATTAAACAGAACAAAAACAAAGATAAATTCATCAAAACAAGGGTAGCAGAAATCAAAACGCTACTTCCTGCAGCAACTTGGAATCATGTGGGATCTAAAGAAAATCCAGCTGATGTTGCATCACAAAGAAAAACAGGAAGTAAACTGGCCAATGACAGCCTTTGGTGGAATGGTCCTGCTTGGTTGAAAGAGAATGAAAATATATGGCCAAAGCAGCCCGAAACAAACACAGTTAAAATTCTGTCGACAACAACCCCAACAAGTTTAAAACACGATAAAATAGTGGACCTTTCCCGAAAATACAGCAGTTTTAGTAAACTAGAAGAAGTAGTAGCTTACATACTACAATTTGTTAATATACTTGAAAAGAAGAAACCAACTTTTAGATACTTATCCGCAAAAGAACTCAACGAAGCTTTTAAAGTAATTTTACGTCAACAACAAATTGTCGACGGAAATCAACACCTTAAAGCAAAATAAGGAAATCGATGGACGAGGAAGAATTGGAAGCTTAAAACCTTTTTTGGACAAAGCATCCAGTCTTATTAGACAAATCTCGTTTAGCAGACCTGCTTGCTAAAAATACTCACGATATGTCTGCATGGTGGGGCCCGAATAATGGAATCCTTGTTAAGGAGACGATTTTGGATAATTGGTTTAAAACATGTCTTAAAAATATGTGTGAGAAATTGCACGAAATGCATTCGCTTTAGTCAAACAACAGCAAATCAAATAATGGGAGATCTTCCTGAATACCGTGTCTCAGAATCTTTTCCATTTACTTTTACTGGACTAGATTATGCTGGTCCGATTCAAATAAGATGTTCCAAAGGCCGTGGACAAAAATCTTTTAAAGGATACGTTGAAGTGTTTTTGTGTATGGCAACAAAACCATTCACTTAGAAGCTGTTAGTGACTTGACGACTGAATCATTTTTAGCTGCTCTAAGAATATTCTTTGCTAGAAGAGGTAAAAGCAAACACATCTATTCAGATAACGGTACAAATTTTGTTGGAGCAAATCGAAAAATTGATGTTGAATTTAGAAATGCTATTAAAAATAATAGTGCAGAAACTCCAATATTAGAATCAGAAAAAATAGAATGGCATTATTATTTATTTATTATTTGGGAAGCTGCAGTAAAATCGATGAAAAACCATCTGAAGCGTATTGTAATAGACAAAAAGCTGGCTTTTGAAGAAATGATTACATTGGTATCGCAAATTGAGGCAGTGCTAAATTCAGGACCGCTGCATACTACTGGAAATAGTGTCAAAGACGTAGATGTGTTGACCCTGGGCATTTTATAATTGGACGCACTTTGCTAGAGTTATCGGAACCAATACCACTGGCGGCCAGTAGCCTTAACAGGTGGAAATTATTACAAAAAATGAAAAATTACTTCTGGAAAAGATGGAAGGATGAATACCTCGTAACGTTACAACAAAGAAACAAATGAAATCAGTGTCAAATTTAATGAAAAATCAAGTAGTGATAATAAGGGATGAAACAACACACCTTTCAAAATGGCCATTAGGGAGTGTAATAAAGGTTCACCCCGGGCGTGACAACAAAGTAAGAGCGGTGACATTGAAAGTCCAAAACGGTGTGTTCAAGCCCTATACATAAGCTTTGTCCATAAGAAAACATGGACAAAATAGAAGAAACACCTATTGAAAATGCAAATGGAAAATTAACCACAATATATATCCGAAGATGGAAAAAACCTTTTGAAAAAAAATAATCACTTTAAAACTGCATTTCTTTTGTGGCTACTTACTACGATGGCAAAACCGCATATTGAATCATCTTTAAATAAAGCAACAAAAGGCGGTATAGTTTTTGAGCTCACAAGTAATCTGGCAATTGCAAAAACGGAAGTTGTGACTTCAAAGTGGAACCTGTTATTCTACTACAATTAAACCCTTATTTCGAAGAAATGAATGGAATCGAAACATTTATACTTCGTCTGGAAAAAGAGTGCAAGTTACTTACGTATTTTGAAGAATCCTGCAGGCTAATAACATCCTCACTCAAAAAGCGATATTTAGTACTCAAATCAAATAAAGATTTGTTTTTACTCAAAAGAAATAGAAGTCAAAGAGCACTTCTTGAATTTGTTGGGTCACTTTACAACACTATCAAGACGACCGGTGGACGGTAACGTTCCAAGCGGTATGTGTGTTTTCTAACTCGGTAGGTTGTGAGAGATAAATAAAGAGCATGATTTTTGGTGTAATTCTTTGCTTAGTTTATTGCGCATGTGGAGGAAACAAAAGAAGGCGAACATGAAATAATTGGAAAAAGGGTGTGGCTTAGTAGCGGCGAATAATTTTTTGTTGGGATTTATACACCATCCAACATTTTCATTGTTTACATTTTGTTTATATGGACGAGGACTGGTTCTTACATACGTACGTTATTGACCAGTCTTTTGATTGGAATTCTTTAGGAATTTCAAGTTTAGTACGAGCACTGGTACTACTTACCTATGTATATACATATTTGTCATATTTTTACGTATACATACATACATCATTGACTTTTGATTCTAATTCTTTAGGATTTTTAATTTTTATTCATTATTAAGGTCTTTAAAAAATGTAGGTACACATACATAAGTATGTATGTACATTCTTGAAGTTTAAACACAAACTTACTTTTTGATGTATTTATACACACGTCCTTGCAGAAATGGATTTTTGTTTTGAATTTTGCTTTCCATTCAGATAGGTACTTACATAAAATATCATATGTATGTGTAGGTAACTATCGAATGAACAATGCGTAGAAATTCATTCAAAAATTCTTTGTAAAGTGATTGTAGATAATTATAGTGACAGAGATATTTTGTTTGTTTGAGGTACTTGTTGTCCTACCCACCTTTGCTCGCGGGAAAGAAATGTATAGTTTAACCAAAATATTTCTTTCAACTAATCTTCTATAGAATTGCTATAAATACCCCGGGTTTTTTTACATTTGTAATACCTAATTGTTTAATTTTTACTTGCGATTATACGTTGGTAGGTACTAAGTAGGTAAAAGTTATGCATTCGCACTGAAAAAAAAAATGAGATAACAATCAAATAGGTATAATATTACGAAAATAGTTGATAGAGAAACATATTTGAGTCACTAGCAAAATTCTGCCGGTCTACTAAACGTTTAGCAAATCGTCTTTAAATTTGGAATACCTAGGTAGGTAAAGGTTTATTTTGACATTCGACAGAGAATTTCTTTTATTTACTTTTTAGCGGAAATATTAACGGTACCTGCCATATAACCGTTAGGTAAAAGCGTATTTTTCTATCTCCTCTCGTTTAGACAGGAGGGGCAATTTCCTAAAAAAGCACTTGCATTGGAAAAAATATATTTAAAAATAACGGCAACACTTAAAATAATATGCTATTCCTTTTTTTTAAGCCAAAAGTCTGTTTTATCATATTATTTTTTAAACCTTTAAATATCTATTGAATAAATTGCACGACAGGATCGCACGTACTTCCTCATATGTGCGGTCACATCGTCGAATAAAATTGAAATAAAATGCACGACTGGATCGCACGAACTTGCTAGATAATTGCTCAGTGGCTGCATTATGTACTGTACATATATTTTAAAATAAACCACCAAACCGAATATATATAAAACAACCAATGTGAAGCGTGTGGGTATAGACAATATTAAAATTTTTTTATGAAATCAAAAAACACTATTCATAATGTTTTTTGGAAAAAAAGTTAATAAACAATATTATACATATTTTGAAAATTTTATCAAAATCCATCATATGGGTATGGGTCATATGTGAGGTACCGTTATTAAACTTTTTCTGAAAAATCCATTAAAACTAAAAGATAGATTTTGCATAGAAAACACTATTCAGAAAGTTTTATTAAAATCGTAGGAGCCGTTTTCGAGAAAAATATGTTTTTCATTAAAAGTTATATGGCAGGTACCGTTAGTTTTGGAGCTAGAATGCCAATTCGAAAAACAGTCGGGTAGAGAACCTACTCTAAAAATACTATATACCAAGTTTGAATCAAATCGGCTTAACCGTTTAGAGGCTGTAGGAATCGATACGGACATACAGACAGAATTTTCTGACCCACTTTTTTCTACTTCCCTATTATCGTAATATCATGTCTGATTCTTAGATTTTTTTTTTCTTTTTTTACGAATGCATAACTAACTATAAATCGCAAGTAAAAAACTCAGGTAGGTATTTCAAACTCAGAATTTCAAAAAAATAAAATAAAATATATAATATATATACATACCCATATATAAATAATTACGAAAAAAAACTTTGGGAAAACCCTCCGGAAAAGTCTGATTTTTTTATGAAATTTTGTGAGTAATTCTGCCAATAATTATAAAAAAACGTTTAAACAATTTTAGGTAAACAAATCAAAAGAATTTAAAGAAATGAAGGATGACATTTGCCGGGCCCGCTAGTAATATATATTTTTTAACAAAAACACTCCTACACAACTAGACATATAAATTAACGCAAATAATAGTCTCCACCTTTTCTTCTATTTCTACATTGTATAGGTATGAACTGTCTCCTTACTACTTATTATACAAATCTACAATCAATTTACAAACTCCATAGTTTGCACTTAATTTGTACCTATCTGAATGAAAAGCAAAATTCAAAACAAAAATCCTTGTCATCAAGGACGTTTCTATACATATCGATATCCAGCAAGAAGCAAGTTTGTATCTAAATTTCAAGAATGTATGTGTATATTTTTTCAAAACGTCAACCTTCATAATAGTAAACAAAAATAATTGAGAATCCTAAAGAATTCGAATTTAAAGTCTGGTCAATGATGTATATATTTATGTACCTATATGTACAAATATGACAAATGTGTATGTACGTATATAAGTAAGTACCAGTGCTCGTAAAAACTTGAAAATCCTAAAGCATTCAAATCAAAAGTCTGGTCAATGACGTATATACGTACATATGTATAAAAATACGTATTTAAGAACCAGTTCTCGTTCATAAAAAAATGTTAACAATGAAAATGCTGGATCGTGTATAAATCCCAACAAAAAAATATTCGCCGCAGCTAAACGAAACAAGATACTTAATTATTTCATATTCGCCGTCTTTTTCATTCATTCAAATCAAAAGTCTGGTCAATGACGTATATACGTACATATGTATAAAAATACGTATTTAAGAACCAGTTCTCGTTCATAAAAAAATGTTAACAATGAAAATGCTGGATCGTGTATAAATCCCAACAAAAAAATATTCGCCGCAGCTAAACGAAACAAGATACTTAATTATTTCATATTCGCCGTCTTTTTTTTCCTGCCTCGAATTGCAAATGCGCAGGAAGCCAAGCACAAAGCATAACACTAAAAACCATGCTCTTACTCTCTTTCTCACAAATAAGATATCCCTATACTAGCACTCCAAGCGGCATGTGTGTTTATAATTTTTTCACGTCTCATGATAGTACTATAGGCAGTCTATATACAATGATTTTGTTTAAAATTATAGATGCAGACGACAGAGAAGAGATGGAAAATGATATGAAAAACATTTCTGAAAATCAAGAAAAGCTTGCAAAGATCACGAAACAACAAACTTCTATAATTGACTCAACTGCTAACATTATTAAAAAGACAACTGATGAAGTGAATTCAAACTTTCTTAAGATGAATGATAAACTCAACATATTCTATTAGGAAATTGTAAAAGATCAAAACTCTGAACGCATGGTTCTTTTGTTTCATATTATGACAACACAAGTAAATTTGATGCTAGAGGATTGCGAAAATATACAAGAATGTATATGGCCGCGTTAATCCAAAATTACTGCAGCCTTCACAACTTCAGCAAGAGATAGCAATATTCAAAGATAAACTCCCTTCAAAACTAACAATATCTGGAAAACGACAAGGAAACGAATTGAAGGAAGTCTATTATTCCATAAAGGCTAAAGTATTGGTGTTAGAATCACGTATAGCTACAAAGGCAGAGATACCACTTCTATACAGCGATTCAGCAACTATTTATAAATTAATCCCGTTACCGCTAAAAAGAAGTGGCAAACTTATTATAACAAAGATTGAGGCTGAATATATCATCTTTAATTTTGGATTAAATGCATATTTTTCCATGACACAATCGGAACTGAACATGTGTACAAAAAGCCTCTGGCCCTGGAATCCCACTGCAGATCAATCGTTTGAAATGGCGGCATTGAAACAATGGAAAAGTGAAAAATACGAATAGTTAGTTAGTTAGTTTATTGACTTCAAACAAAATATTTTTAATACAATTCACAATTTTCCTTGTATAAATTTTATATCTTTAAACGGCTTGGCCTGAGGCCGTCTACCAGACTGACATTTGCATTATAAATTATGTGTATACACACTAAAAAAAACTAATATAAAATATTTCATTACTTAATTTAACAATTTTCGAATCTTCAAAAACTTTCATGAACAATACATCTTCTGTACCGAAACGCATTCAAACAATACTTGTATAAAAGGTCCCAACCTCGTTCTCCATTTAACAAATTTATCGATTCTTCTAAATTAAGGGTTTCCGCTCCAAAGTATCGCTTACGGAGTTCTTTGAGAATTGGACAAACTCCCAAAAAGTGGAAAACGTCTTCTCGTTCTCTGCGATTACATAAATCACACAAAATAGGAAGATCTGGATGATCAGGAATAAAGTTCAGACCGATGAGTTCGCCTCTTACTTTAAAAATCAAACTGATTTTGTCTGCGGTGTTGTCAGCCAAGAAATAGGTCTTTTGGTCTAAGAAGTGGTTTACTCTACTGTAGTAAGTTCTGTATACTGACGATTCCGCTTCCTCAATAAATTTGTCTTACATCATATTCCCGATTTTCATTAACAAATCATCGAATTTCAATTTGATAGATGCAGGGCTTTCTTCAGTTGGTAGTGTGAAATTTATTGAGCAATCGGTTGCCAGTTTATACCATTCTCTTACACACTCTCCTCCAGAATTCATGATTTGAGATAGCACCAGTCTCGGAATCCTATTTTCTCCCATCGCCATAACTCTTGTCACATAATTAAAATGCAAATTGAGTGTATCCAGGAAAAGAGGACCTAATTCTGTTTCAAGGTGCAGCATATAGTTGGGCGATGTACTTGGGAGTCTAAAAGTGGTTTTGATGAAAAAACGCAAAAACTTTTCCACCGCTTCAAACGGGAGATAACCCCAAACTTAGGCCGCGTAAAACAGTATTGCGATAGCAGTTGCTCTAAAAACTTTGTATTTGGCTTTGTAGGAAACGCTGTTCTTTAAATAGCAGTTTCTCCATACCGAACACATGGCACGCTTAGCTTCTGCTACTTTTGAACGGAGGTGCTTATCTAAGTTTAAGTTCGGTGTGATCAAGACTCCTAGGTATTTATACTCTTTAACTATTTCCACTGCCTTCTCTTTGAACGTCCACTTTTCCTGTCTTGAGTATCTCCCGCTGCCTCTTCTAAATATCATCATTTTTGACGTCGAAAGGTTAACGGATAAGTTCCAGATCTTGCAATAGCGTTGAAGTCTATTCATCATCAACTGCAACCCGTCTATAGAATCGGCTTGGAAAACTATATCGTCTGCATATATGAGACCCGGGATAGTTTTTCCACCCAGCACTATGCCACGTTTTACAGATTCAGTGATGTCATTAATGTATAAAATGAAAAGAAGGCTACTCAGGACACATCCTTGCTTAACTCCCATCGAAGTACAAAACTCATCCGAAAGCAGATTCCCGTCCCACACTCTCGCTATATTATCTTTGTACATTGCTTTAATGACTGAAATGATTTTTTTTTGAAATTCCATAATTAAAGATTTTATAAAAAAGTGCTTCCCGTGGGATGGAGTTAAACGCTGCCCGAAAGTCAACAAAATAGGCGTAGAGCTTTTTTCCATTCTTCTTATAAATTTCCGCGATATTTATTAAAGAGAATATTTGGTCGATAGTTGAGTAATTCTTCCTGAACCCAGCTTAGAATTCGTTCAAAATTCCCTTGAGTCCAATCCAATCGCAGAGCCTAGTATAAAGTACTGAACTAAAAAGCTTATTAACTGTGTTTAAAAATGAAATGCCCCTGTAGATTGTTGGATCTTCAAGATTTCCTTTTTTATGTAACGTAAACATAATTGCTGTCCGGAAACTATTGGGAGCATCAGATGTCTCGAAGATTCTATTGAATTCGACAGTAAGGAGTCTTAAAAATTCGGGTGTTAAATTTTTAAAAAAATCGACAGGTATTCTGTCCTCTCCAGGAGCTTTGTTACTTTTAGCGTTTTCTATCATTATTTCTATTTCGAATTGAGAAATTGGAACATCAAGAACTTCATCAACTATAAAAGCAGCATAATGAATTGGAGGTGGTGATTCCACTGCATTAAGAAGGTCCGAAAAATGATTTTTGAGAATATTTATGTCCAGGACTGAAGAAGTTGAAATGGTTTTTCCACTCACAAGTTTAAATGCTTTCCAGAAATCCATTGAGTTTTTGGCTTTATTTACCAATTCTATGTTTTTAAGGTCCAAATTTCGTTTTTTTTTGTTTGCAAAGCTCCTTGTAGTTTTTGTTTGTTTGTTTCTGATGCATAAAGAATTTTGAAGTTTATGTTGTCAGAAGCTCTAAATATTTTTAAGTACGCAAACGATAAATTTCTTGCTGCCAAACATTCACTGTCAAACCACTTTTGCCTGTTTTGAATTACCTTTCTTCCCAATATCGTTTGCGCTGCTGCATTTTTAATCAAGGTTATTAGAGTGTCTAGATCCGGGTTGCTTGGGGCTTCCGAGGTTATCCGCATACCAATCTGTCCATTAAGATTCAGCTGTAAAATTTTTCTGCAATTGTGATCCCAATAAATTTTCGGGGGAAGACTAGGCTTATGTTCGACTGCTCCTTCACGCTCTGTTTTTATTTTAAACGAGACCTCTAACGGCATGTGGTCTGAAAACGTTTTCACTGCCAATTGAAATTCGTCAAAACAGGTGATCCCATCTCCAGACAGAAAACAATAGTCTATCACTGAACACCCTGTTCCACGAATAAAAGTGAACTCGCCACCAAGGTCGCCTTCATACCTCCCATTAAGAACGTGACAGTCCAAGGCATCAGCCAGTTCCAGAATTTTGATTCCTCTAGAGTCACCTCGTCCTTTGATTTTCGATCATAATAAATATTGTGTTGAGTTCAATCCGCTATTAAAGTTGTCTTGTGATAGACCAACTCTTCCATTAAAGTCGAAGATTAGCATCAGATTTCCTGGTCCTAGTTCACAAACAAGTTCTCGTAGCTTATCGAAGTCTCGCTGCCAATGGCTGCAGTTCAACTAAATTGGAACGGTGTAATGAGTGTTGTCTTTAATTCTTATTTCAAATATTCGTGATGCCTCTAAATTTTTAAATTTAACTGCTACATCCTTCAGAGACTTTCTATACCCGAAGAGTTCACCTCCACTACCTCTACCAAATTTTTTTGTTTTTACAGCTGGCATGTATTCTATTTCGTAGGTCATACAAATGTTCTTAAAACTAGTTTCATCGTAATTTATAATATAAATTTCAATAAGTATAAAAATATCAAAATTCTTAATATAATTAAAAAATTCGGGAAATAAATATTTATTTTTAAGCCTAGCGACATTATAACTTTAAATTTTAAGTTTAGAAAAATTAACGTTCGCCCGGCAGACGGTTTTTTCTCAGTCAGATGAACGCCTACTTGTGCTTCCACCTTCATCTTGCACAGCGGCTCTCCTTTCAATTGCCATTTCACCATCTCGTTCTCTGACACTTGCAATCGATGACATTTCGTTATTATTGTTTTTATTTTCCATTTTAAATTTGCTTATTAATGTTAATAATAGTGTCGGGATCTCACCAATACTTTTCTTTAGAATAACTAAACCATCAGTTGCACTTTTATGTTTAAGCCCCAGTGATGAATCCCAAGTAAAAACAGCGTCTTCCACATACAGCCTGTCGTCTCTCACAAGAATCTTCATTTTTGGTTTCGCCACACGGTGCACCTTCATTATCGCTACCAACTTCGCTTTTCTTTGTCGTGCGTTATGCGGAATGTCCTTGCTGATGCTTTATTAGTGCCTTTGAGTTTCTTGGCGTTTTTTAAAACATTAAAAACGGATGATTGGGACTTCAATTTAATTATTACTATTGCCCTGACAGCGTTTTTGCCATTTACTCTGCGAGCCGATTCAATATCTGAGCAGGATTCATTTCTGTAGAGCAGACCAGCACAAACGTTTTTTGCTTTTTCAACGGGGTCGTCGTGAAGGCTAGATGGCATATTCTTCAACACTTTTTTGCATGAGTCGCTCGATTTGTGCCTCCAATATTTTATTTTGGTTTTCCAAGAAGACAACTTTCGAAGAAATCTCATCTTGCTTCGCTTTGAGCGCAGAGATGTCGGCGTAGTGCAGGTGAAGGCCTTCTTTTGTGACAAGTTAAGAGACAAGTTTTGAGTTATTTTCCTTCAGGATTTCTCTCATTTGGTCTGCATTAATTCCCAAAGAAGTCATTTCAACCAGAACTTTTGAGAGGCCTCCTTTTGGATTATTAAAGTGAACATGCGAAATTTCCTCAAGACCTCATTTATTCATAAGTTAGGTTATAATTTACGTGACCTTAAACATCGATTTTTGTTAGTTAGTTGCTATAACTCACGGAAATTTCACTTCGCAGGCGTAAGTACTACTTTTATTTAACTTCTTTACTAAAATTTAAAAAATTCTTTCATGAAAGTATCGATATCTTTTTTAATTTTACACAGAGCTTTTCTAAGTTAAACCACTTTGACAGATCGCAAAATGACAATCTAACAAAAAATACGAATATAAAGAAATTTTTAATTTTTAGACTGAAGTAAGCTCCGGCAATAGATGGCTGTACAACATTTTCGAAACTGCTTAAATAAATTTTGAGTGCGGGAACGGGAGGAATATCTGGATGGAAATTCCTTCACTAGGAGTGCTACAACTTAAACCAAGATGTACAGCGAAATACGATGGAGTTACAATCTTAGCAGCACAGCAGTTCAATTCAAGAAAAGACACAGAACTGGGCGAAATGTCTTGGGCAAGAAATAGTGACACAATCCATGAGCATAGAATAAAACCTTTCCATTCGGTAACGTAAAATAACACAAAAGATATTTTATTATTAAAGGAGGAAATCAATGATTTAAAATCTCAAAGCATTGATCTTAAAAAAGTCAATTACTACCACGTTAGTGGACACATTTCACTAATTTAGTGTTTTTCTTCTTATAGTAATCTTAATAATTCTATACTTAAGATCACGCAAAAGAAAAAAATTATTTTCGTACAGAGCCCTTTCATAAAACAGTTTTTTTACTTTTTGGCTTTTTCCATGGATTTCGGTCAAATTTTATATTTGAAAAGATCTAGACAGCCAAATTAAGTTTGCTAATCAAAATTGTGAATAACTTTGTTTCTAATTAAAATTAATTTTTTAATTTTTTTTTTTAAATCTATATTTTTAAAACTAATCAAAAAAAAATTATTTTAAATTTAATAATCATATGTATATTAATAAACTCTAAAAAACTGCATACCAAAATTAAAAAAAAAATCAAAAAACTAAAAATAACAGGATTTTATCAAATTCGTCCTAAAATTTTCGAAATACTTTTTTAATAAAGGGAGCGGGTCATAATTCCGGTTGTCAAAATTCAGTATGACCAGAATTCTTTTTTTTTTATTTTTTGAAAATACAGTGCGTACAAAATTCTGTATTTTTTCATAATTCTGTTTTTTTTTTTTTAAATTCTTATGCCCACTTGGTCCAAACAAAATGAATAACCGTCGACAATTAGTTATTGTTTTCCTTTATTGGATATGGCAACTGAGATGTTCATATTGAATTAATAACAAAAAAATATATATACTATTATTTTTATTATATTATAAATATTTAAACTGTTATATAGGTAGCCGAGAGAAGAGCGAATATCCGGAGATTTAAAAAAAAAATATAAAGTTCGTTTGGATTTATATATTTAGAATTTTTATTATTATTTGTTTATTAACCAAGGAAAGCCTGCTGTCGCTATGCAAGGCTACGACTTTCAATGGTTGACGGTATCTTAACTCTGACTCTATCAATATATGTTCTTCCTTTTATATAATATAATTAAAATCTTCATCCCCACCACACATATCCAACTTCTTATGGCAATAACTATTCCCTAAAAGCTCTTATCATCATTTTACCATTTCGTAAAATAGCCATTCTTGCATCGCCGTCAATATAGTGTAACGTACCGTCGTCTTCCATCGATCATGATATTGGTCAAGTGCTCTAGATACAGAACATTGTACTTTCAAACTGACGCAATCATATCTTCGATATTCATTTCTGTATGCAGTGCTGCCTGCCCTTGACAGTGGATTTCAATTATGTGTATCCGTCAAAGATTGAATTCATAGTCATAAATTATATTATCACTGCATTCAGAGTGAAGGCGCGGGGACCTAATATTCTTGAGAAATGTATGCATTTTCGTTTATAAAACGAATGCGAGAAATGTATATACATGTTAACGAATGCATGGGAATTCTCTTTGGAAATGATAAGCAGATGATGTGAGTGGTCAGAAGTGGCGTTAGTTCATGATGTCGTGGGAAAGAGTATCGTACTGGAGATATAAGATAGCATGTAGTGTGATCACTACATACCACCCCCTCAGAAAAAGGAAATTCCAAGGGTGGAATTTTCTGGTAAGCTTTTAATAAGATTAAAGAGTCAGGTTTTACAATTGTAATAGTTATACATAGGTTTTTATCTTATACTAGTTAAAATATGTGTTGCACTAAAGGTCACTAAAACTTTCAAATTGAATTTAATTCATAACAGTCCACTAAAAATGAACAAAAATATTGAAAAATATTCATTATTTGTGTTTTTCTTCTTTTGCAAAATATATATATTTTTTTTTCCTTTTTTTTAATAAGATTGAAGAGTCAGGTTTTACAATTGTAATAGTTATACATAGGTTTTTATCTTATTCTAGTTAAAATATGTGTTGGACTAGAGGTCACAAAAACTTTCAAATTGAATTTAATTCATAACAGACCACTAAAAATGAACAAAATTATTGAAAAATATTCATTATTTGTGTTTTTCTTCTCATATGTGTTGCAAATATATTTAGGTTTTATAGAGGAATAGTAATACATGTGCTTTTATCTTATTTTAGTTAACCTACGTATTGCAAAATATATATATATATATTTTTTTTCTGCACTGAACATTAATTCTTATGTCTAGTGTACTTTTATAATTTAATAATTTTAGAATTCATTAATTTCGGTTGATAAATATAAATGTTTTTTTTTGTTTTTTTTTTTTTTTTTTTTTTTTGAATTTCTATAAATCTACATGTTTATTAAATTATACAGTATAAGATGGGTGTATGAACATTATTGTTTTATTTATTTCCCTAACGCATAATATTCTCTCGCCAAGATTAAAAAATTTGTTTTTTCTTATTAAAAACAGGTTGTTAAGACCAATTTCGGTTCTAAAGACGGAAGCTGTTCAGTTTCAGATTGGGTTACAGGATTTTCTTTTGACTTGGGAATTTCGATATTTTTAGGCACATTATTATCTCCTTTCAGGCGTTTAATTATGTGACGTACGCAAAATGCAAGAAGTAAAAGGAGTATAGCATAAGTTATAGTGTAGTGATGTACGTCATGGAAGGTTATTGTGGAAAGTGGCATTTTTTCTTCCGATTTTATTTGGTTTATTTGTTTTGATATTAGTTTAAGTCCATCTCGACTAGAAAAATTTACAAAGGCGATTTGATTATTTGTACTGACTGCCGGAAGTGAAACATTGTTTAAGTATGACGATATATTTATGGGTGGTATGTATGAATTGTGCGAGATTGTATATATCTCGTTATATGCATGAATGATCAAATCTTTGGATTCGATGAAACAATTGCCTAAAGTTTCAACGATAGCTGTGTCATGAAGGGTGTATTTTGTTAACTCATCCCTGCAAATCTCATCTATTTCATAACTTTTTGTAGAAGAGAATAACCACTTGTTTTGAGTAGATAATTGTAACCAAATGGTTGAAAGGTTTGCTTTTTTTATTTCGCATGATGATGGTAGAGATTTTGATTTACGGAACAATTCTACTTCGCAAGTTGCAAGTTCTGACTTAGAGTTAAAGAGAGGATGTATCATTGGACATACAAATGTTTTTGCCTGATGTTTACAGTTCGCCAAATCATCAGAATTTAGACAACTATAGTATTCCTTGTTGTAATATATTAGTAAGTAATCGGTTGTAGGTTGTATAAATACAAAATGACTTGTTATTTGTTTGGAGAGGGATAATCTTATAGATATGAAAGTTTTCTAGAAGTGGGAGTGGTATTTTAAATTCGTAAATAACCTTTTGTTGACGTATAGTCGCACTTATTGAACTAACTTTGTAAAAAGTTAAAATGTCATCTGTGACCAATGTCGAAATTTTTGTTCCACTAGGTATGTCCTGTTTTATTTTGGATAGTGTTGACTTTAATTGAAGAGGAGTAACAATAGTCGGGTGAGGCTTGCCATGATTAGCGTTGCTTACTAAATCGATTATTTCATCTACTGTGTTTTGGTATCGCATTAGTATTAGCGTATTTAAGGTTGTTAAGGATTCAATTTCAGAGAATAGTAGTTGCTCTCGATTTGCGTTGTTTATTTGGTTCGCGAGTTGTCTAATTGATTCGATCTTGGAGCTAATAGTTTGTATTTGATTTTCAATAGCTAATTCTGAATTATTGAAACCATTAGATGTAGTTTCTAAAAGTATAGTTTGCTTTTTTACCAGCGTCAGCAAATGTTTTTCGTTAGCCTCTAATTTTTTGATTTGTTTGTCATAATAATCCGCATTCTCTTGACTAAGAGTCAAGACTAAAGTTTTGCTTAGCATTCCTGCGTTTAATAATGCTCGTTTTTCCCGGTTGCTTCCGTTTCCCGCAATAAGACTGTGTTTATGAGTATAGTTCAGCTTTTCCCCAATGTTCAAAGTAGAAACCAGGGTTATGTGAGTTATCTGAATGTTGCCTAGGGTCATTGTGACTAGCCTTAGCCATAGTAAAAATTCTATCAATCCCATTTTCTGTAAAAAGTTGAATGGTTTATAACTGAAGATTCTCCTTTTTTTTTTTTTTTTTTTACTTACTGGTGTATAGCCACAGTACGATTCAGAAGAAAGGTCTTCTGTATTCTGAGTTAAAATAAAAAATATAAAGTTCGTTTGGATTAATATATTTAGTATTTTTATTATTATTTCTTTATTAACCAAGGAAAGCCTGCTATCGCTATGCAAGGCTACGATTTTCAATGGTTGACGGTATCTTAACTCTGACTCTATCAATATATGTTCTTCTTTTTATATGATTCTTAAAGTCCAATTAAAATCTTCATCCCCACCACGCATATCCAACTTCTTATGGGAATAGTGCAGTTCAACACTATTCCCTAAAAACTCTTATCATCATTTTACCATTTCGTAAAATAGCCATTCTTGCATCGCCCTCAATATAGTGTAACGTACCGTCGTCTTCCATCGATCATTATATTGGTCAAGTGCTCTAGATACAGAACATTGTACTTTCAAACTGACGCAATCATATCTTCGATATTCATTTCTGTATGCAGTGCTGCCTGCCCTTGACAGTGGATTTCAATTATGTGTATCCGCCGTCAAAGAGTGAATTCATAGTCATAATTTATATTATCACTGCATACAGAGTGAAGGCGCGGGGACGTAATATGCTTGAGAAATGCATTTTCGTATATAAAACGAATGCGTGAAATGTATACATTTCTGTATACAAAACGAATGCATGGGAATGCTCTTTGGAAATGATAAGCAGATGATATGAGTGGTCAGAAGTGGCGTTAGTTCATGATGTCGTGGGAAAGAGTATCGTACTAGAGATATAAGATAGCATGTAGTGTGATCACTACAAAACACAACAAATTTATTACAACTATTTCACTGCTTGGCACGTGCGAGTACAAGAAGAATTTGTTGTAATTAATTGTGCAATGGCTCATTTAATAATGATTACTATTATGGATATGTAAAGAACAAGTAAAAAATATTTATGAGAGAAAGAGAAGTATTTGTAAGCTAACTTTGTTTCGCCTATGTATCCATATCGAAATATGATAAAACCAAATATTATATATATTGGGGTTAAAGTTCAGTAAAAAAATTGTGAACATGTAGCTGTGGCTGTTGTTTTTGTTGTTGTTGATTTTGTTCATATTAATTTTGGTATTCTATTTTCAAAATCCTGTATTTAAACAAAAATGATGCGCACTTTTTTACATTATCAAAACCACAGTAAACAGAATTTTGACCATACAGTATTTCGACCCCAACCATTTTATAAATTCTTTGTTAATTAAGACGTGTGGTGGTGTACTTCATTTTTACAAAACACCGTTAAGTATTGTTGTTTTGATAGTTCTTATAATCTTATAATTTCAAACTGTTTTACTTTCAACGTAAATGATATTTGTTTTTATCAAAGATCTTGCCTTCAAATGTAATTAGGCACATAAGAACAAGTACGTGCAACCCAGTCATGGCGGAATACGAGAACTGGTTCGTACATACCTATATTTATACATACGTACGTCATTAACCAGACTTTTGATTTGAATTCTTAAGACTGTTTTTAAACCTTGCAAATATAACTGCGATTATCGTTGATTTTCCTTTATTTTCTGTCTTTGTCGCAGAGATACTTTTAAACGTAGCGATTGTGTTTGCAACTCTTCTTTTATGTCATTTCTTCCATTCTTTTTCATTTCAAGTTTGCAGGGTGAACATTTTCAGCTGCTGTACTGTGCCCACGTGCTAACTGCTACAAAAAAAAAAACATCACATTACTCGTTCATGGTGAACGGAGCAATAAAAGGGATTGACAAAAATGAATGACTTTCCGAATAAGCACAAAGAAGAAATACCGGTAACCGGGTGACTCGAGCTCCTCTAACGATTCTGTCTACCTCGGCCACCACATACGATTTTTCCCTAAAAACTGAAACAAAGTTACTAATCGCAAGCAAAAGTTGCAAGGTTTAAGAACAGTCAAGGTTTAAAAGCAGTCATGTCCGTTCAGCGGACAACCCTGCCGACCCTGCAACGCGAGGTAAGGTACCCACTGATCTTCAAACAAGTACTTTATGGTGGAATGGTCCTCATTGGTTTACCCAATCCAAGTCTACATGGCCGCATACTTTCAGACCGCCAGAAATCGATTTAGAACAAAAACCAATAATTAAAGCATACAATACTGTGGTATCTCCATATATTGAAGCCTAAATCGAACGATTTGATACCTGGCCAAAGGCTTTGCACGTCACGGCTTATGTCTTTCGCTTTATGTATAAAAACCATCCTCGGTATAAGGAAGATTTTCACCAAACTTTAAATGCTTTGTCTTACAGCGAGATATGTAACACTAAAAAGGAATTAATACGGCTGACACAAATGGTTCATTACCCAAAGTAATACATCGCTCTAACTCGGTCACAGCCAATTCTAAACAAAAGCTCGCTTATGTTTTTCAACCCTATGATTGATTCTGATAAAATTCTTCGGTCAAACGGAAGGTTAGCATGCTCTACGCTGTTTTTCGATGAAAAGTTCTCTAAACTCTTACCTTATGAATCAATTATCTTTCCTCTTCTCATAAAATTCTATTACAAACTAACACTGCATGAAGGTATCCCCCTCGTTATGCGTTTAGTTAGATGTGAATTCTGGATTCCAAAAATAAAAACCTGATCAAAAAAGTGTAATCGACAGTGTTTTGACTGTAAAAGGCATGCTGGTAACCGCAGAAAATAAATTATGTAAGCATTGCCTTCTGAAAGATCTACGTTTTTTTAACCATTTACTCACACTGGCCTCGATTATGCGGCCTTTTTACTATAAGAAGCTTTTCAGGTCACAATTGTAAGCTGACCAAAGGCTATATTTGTGTTTCGTCTGCTTTGCTACTAAAGCAATTCATTTAGCAGCTACTAGTGAATTATCGACTTCATCCCTTATGGCTGCCCTAAATCGTTTCATTACCAGGCGTGGTTTACCAAAGGTTTTCTACTCTGATAACGGAACGAATTTCGTCGGCGCTAGCCGGGTTATTTGAAAGATATTTTAAAGATTTCTTGAAATCCTTTTCAGAAAGTGTTGGTAACCATTATCAACATCAATATGTGGAATAGAAGTACATTCCCCGCGGAGCTCTTCACATGGGCAGCTTATGGGAAGCTGCCGTTAAGCGCTTTAAAAAAAACATTTCTATAGGATGACCAAAGATCATAAATTTACCTTTGAAGAATTCTCTACTATCCTGGCGCGAATAGAGTCATGTTTGAACTCACGACCGATTTCAACGATGTCGGAAAATTCAAACGATTTACCTCCACTAACCCCAGGCCAATTTCTTCGTGGTGGTCCACTACTAGCTCTCCCAGAACCTGAGCTTTGCCACCAGTCGTTAAGTTGTATAAAGCGATGGGAAAAACTTAAGATTTTGCATCATCAACTCTGTGATCGTTGGAAGCATGAGTACTTTAAAGACTTACAAAAGCGTTACAAATGGAAACACCCTGAACGAAACATTCCTGTTGATGATATTGTTGTCATATGTGATCAAAGGCTTCCCCATAACGAGCGGCGCCTTGGTCGCGTTATTAAGGTTTATCAAGGTTCAGATGGATTTGTTCGAGTTGTAGACGTTAAGACACAATCTGGTATCCTTAAGAGATCAATCGTAAAACTCTGTGTTCTGACATCCTAATAATAAAAAGGGTTAAGCAACAAAACATAGAAATTTACTTTATAATAATCTAATTATATACATAAACCATAATATATATACGAATACTCGCTATATATTTTGAATTCGCTACTCGCTCTTTCCGTGTTTTGTTTTAAATAATTCTTAATCAATTTTGAAACTTATTTATATACTGATTGAAACTGAAGATCATGTATTTTTTATATTTTTAAGTTACCTTCTGAATGACTTGTTATTTTAAAGAAATATGTACTTAATTTTAAATATCTACAAAATAGGTATGTAAATTTTTTTATATTATTATTGTATCTTTATTCCTATACTAACATTCCTTCCCAAAGGGAGTGAGTGAAACCCCTCCGTTAACAAAAGGTTTCCAATTAAGGAATATGTAGATACTATTTCACTTATTTTATTTAAATCTTTTGTACTTGTTGCTGCAAGGCAGGCGGAAATGTTCATAAGCATTCAGCTTTATTATTATTATTAATTTCTCTTTAATTGTACTAGTTTTAAGTTGCATATATTTCATGTAAGATGGTGCCTTAATGGGGGAAGTAAGTAGCTCCAGTGTGGTTTTTTTATGACATGAGTCGAAATAAAAATTATTTTGTAACTAACCTTCAAGGAGAACGTTTCATTTTGTGGTTGTTGCTCCGTCTTAAAGTAATATAAAACGTGTTAAGTACCCAAAGAGAATCCTAAAGATCTTTCCGGAACGGGGTTTAATAACAGCACCCTAACATTCGTTTTATTAGTAAATACAATTTTGTCATTGGTAAAATGTCACAATAATCTTGTATTCGACAATGGACCGAGATAATTTCTTTCATTTAACCACGTGTTTCTTTTTAACTGACATTTTGCTTTAAAGTCTTTTTTTAATTGACCCCCGCAAAAGGGATTTTGGCTACCCTTATAATGTTAAACACAGCGGGGCGTTAGGAAAATAGGGAGGGGTATAAAAGTAGATATCGATGCACATCTGTTTTTAAGTTCGGCAAGTCATAATGGGAGGGAAAAAGATTCTTGCAAGGCATTCCAGATCCGCGTGGTACGGCTAAAGAAAGAATCTCTGTATTTGACTGTACGTTCGAAGTTGGGCTCAAGTGAAAAACTTTAAAATATAAAATTACAGTTTGGCCAACTAAAGCAATATCCCTGCTTATGCTGATAAAATGTGGTTTATTCTCGATCGAAAGATTAAGGTTTAAATAATTCCACAGGCCATTTTGTTCTGTTCCGTTCACAATAGTAGCAAGAACTTTTGAAGAACTTCCATTTTATCGTTTCTTTCGAAGCTTCTTGAACGAAAAATGTAAAAAAAAGTAAGTTCTCATTTTAGAAGAAGGTATTTTCTATGTTTGTATATCTTGTCTCTCTATTAGAATCTATTATTATTTTGCGGTTCCAAAGTTTTTCTTGCTTAGAATGCCAACTTATTTTCAAAAATAACCTTAATTCAAAAACGTCTTCAAAAAAAATTACTTACTCGTTTTCAAAATAGTATTGATTTAAAAAAGATAATTTTTAAAAATACAAAAAAAAAAGGTAATCGAAAATATTTCAATGTGAAAATCCCAAGTAAAATGTAGCGATCACAAACAAATTACTTTTTTACTAAATTATCTTCATTGATTCCACATTTTCACCTCCAAATTTGGACCATAGGATTAGCTGTTCAGAACAGGAAATTGAAAAAAAAAAACGCTATTGAATTCGGCCTTTTCGAAACCCTACGGTCAACAATATGGCATTTTATGCCAGATTTCATAAACTATTTTTTCGAATAATTTTTTTAATAAAAACCAACCCGAATAAAAAAACGCAATGCTGGAAATAAAATTGAGTATCTACAAGCATCAACGAAGCAAAAGATACAAAAAAAGCCATCATTGTCGATCCTCAACGTCGCCTCATTAATTAGAACAGAATACACACATAGGTACGCATGTCGCATGTGCCTATATTAAGTCATCCTTGTCAGCCTCATCTCAACACACCAGACTGACGACCGACCAAGTGATATTGGAATTAAGCTGAACAAAAATTGAAAATCCTAAAGAATTCGAATCAAAAGACTGGCTAATGATGTACGTTATAGATATGTATATAAGTACCTACCAAAATCGTACAAAACTTAGAAATTGTAAAAAATTCAAATCAAAAGTCTGTGGCCTATTTCACCAACTTACAAATTGTAATTTACAAGCACTATTTCAACAAATTTGTAGAAAAATCGATTTATTATGTTTCACAAAATATTTGTGATACAAAATTGTAGTTGTAGTCTACACATTAACTTGTAGGTTTTTGTTTATTTTTTTGTTCAGTCGCTGAAAATTTCTTACAATAAAAAAATCGTCTGTCGATTTAATTACAATTTGTATTTTTTGAAAATAATCGCATTTCAATCCTAAAATTGTCCTTACGTCGAAGGCATTGTTGCACCGATAGTGATATAAATGAAAAATTTGTGCCTAAGGGACCGAGAAGAATATATTGTCCGCGAATTAACTATACAATTAATTTTTTTTTTATTTTCAAAGTAAAGTTTCGGTTAAAACTTGTTAAGGAAATAAAAGAAAGTGTTTTTTGGTGCGCAATGATATGATATGTTAATCGAAGAAATGAAAGATATGAAAATTATACACTTTTTTCGAAACATCACTGATTTAAATTGTGTTGAAAGTGCAAACATTTTGAAAATTCGTTTTTTACTTGCGATTATAAGGCAAGTTTAGGATACGTGAATATGAAAAAATGATATAACAATCAAAAATGAAATTACGATCATAAAAACAATAAACAAGTTAGTTACAAAAAATGTAGGGCTAAAAATAACAGTACCTGTCATATAACCGTTAGGTTAAAGCTCATTGTTCTCGAATACGGTCCGAAAGATTTTGATGATTTTTTTTTTTTTACTTGCTATCATCCTATTAAAAGCAAATTTACGGAAAAATTCTATTAACCGTTTTTTTTAAACTTTAAACTTTACTGAAAAACTAGATTTCATCAAAATCCGTCCTACAATTTTCGAAATATATTTTTCATGAATTCATTATTATATAAGTACTTCTTTCTTACTAAAAACCGTTAAGTTTTGTAGGTTTGATACTCTTAATAGGCTTAGACCATGTGATTTTTCTACGAAAATGGTACTTGTTTCTGTCAAAGACCTTGCCTTCCAATGTGATTACGCACATAAGAGCAAGTACGTGCGACAAATTTGGTTGGAATTAATTTTGTAGTTTGTGAAACAGAAAATCAGTAAACAATATTGTTAATGTAATCAACATATAAAAATTTGTAATTATGCTTGTAATTTGGTAAAATAGGCCCCTCTGGTCATTGACAAACGTATGTATAAATATGTACCAGTGCTCGTATTTCATTTAAAAAAGGTAACAATTGAAACGTTGGAAATTTATTCAACTCAGCGAAGCGAATTTATTGTAAATAAACTATCTATGTATATCCATACATGCTTACTTCTTTATGATCAAAGAGTAGCGCCGCAACCCCGCGACAAAAAAAATTAAACATCTTTCATTTGCCCATAGAATATAGGTAAACAAACATGTCTCCAACATCAGGTTATTTCTCACATTTTTATACTTTTCCTTTTCTTTCTAAATCTGCCTCTTTTATACATTACTTATAAGAATAGCCAGTACCATTCAGAGTGTTTCTCTTGAAGTTCTCTCTATTCGACTCTTGAAACATACCCAGTTAGTTGTTTCACGAGCCGCTTGGGGCGCTCTAACTTGGTCACAGCCAATTCCAAACAAAAGCTCGCTTATCTGTTTCAACCCTATGATTGATTCTGATAAAATTCTTCTTTCAAATGGAAGAACTCACGACCGATTTCAACGATGTCGGAAAATTCAAACGATTTACCTCCACTAACCCCAGGCCACTTTCTTCGTGGTGGTCCACTACTAGCTCTCCCAGAACCTGAGCTTTGCCACCAGTCGTTAAGTTGTATAAAGCGATGGGAAAAACTTAAGATTTTGCATCATCAACTCTGTGATCGTTGGAAGCATGAGTACTTTAAAGACTTACAAAAGCGTTACAAATGGAAACACCCTGAACGAAACATTCCTGTTGATGATATTGTTGTCATATGTGATCAAAGGCTTCCCCATAACGAGCGGCGCCATGGTCGCGTTATTAAGGTTTATCAAGGTTCAGATGGATTTGTTCGAGTTGTAGACGTTAAGACACTATCTGGTATCCTTAAGAGATCAATCGTACAACTCTGTGTTCTGACATCCTAATAATAAAAAGGGTTAAGCAACAAAACATAGAAATTTACTTTATAATAATCTAATTATATACACAAACCATAATATATATACGAATACTCGCTATATATTTTGAATTCGCTACTCGCTCTTTCCGTGTTTTGTTTTAAATAATTCTTAATCAATTTTGAAACTTATTTATATACTGATTGAAACTGAAGATCATGTATTTTTTTATATTTTTAAGTTACCTTCTGAATGACTTGTTATTTTAAAGAAATATGTACTTAATTTTAAATATCTACACAGTAGGTATGTAAATTTTGTTATATTATTATTGTATCTTTATTCCTATACTAACATTCCTTCCCAAAGGGAGTGAGTGAAACCCCTCCGTTAACAAAAGGTTTCCAATTAAGGAATATGTAGATACTATTTCACTTATTTTATTTAAATCTTTTATACTTGTTTCTGCAAGGCGGGCGGCAATGTTCATGTTCATTCAGCTTAATTAATTTTTCTTTAATTATACTAGTTTTAAGTTGCTTATATTTTATGTAAGATGGTGCCTTAATGGGGGAAGTAAGTAGCTCCAGTGTGGTTTCTTTATGACATGAGTCGAAATTAAAATTATTCTGTAACCAACCTTCAAGGAGAACGTTTCATTTTGTGGTTGTTGCTCCGTCTTAAAGTAATATAAAACGTGTTAAGTACCCAAAGAGAATCCTAAAGATCTTTCCGGAACGGGGTTTAATAACAGCACCCTAACATTCATTTTTATTAGTAAATACAATTTTGTCCTTGGTAAAATGTCACAATAATCTTGTGTTCGACAATGGACCGAGTTAATTTTTTTCATTTAACCTCGTGTTTCTTTTTAACTGACATTTTGCTTTAAAGTCTTTTTTTAATTGACCCGCGCAAAAGGGATTTTGGCTACCCTTATAATGTTAAACACAGCGGGGGCATTAGGAAAATAGGGAGGGGTATAAAAGGAGATATCGATGCACATTTGTTTTAAAGTTCGGCAAGTCATAATGGGAGGGAAAAAGATTCTTGCAAGGCATTCCACATCCGCGTGGTACGGCTAAAGAAAGAATCTCTGTATTTGACTGTACGTTCGAAGTTGGGCTCAAGTGAAAAACTTTAAAATATAAAATTACAGTTTGGCCAACTAAAGCAATATCCCTGCTTATGCTGATAAAATGTGGTTTATTCTCGATCGAAAGATTAAGGTTTAAATAATTCCACAGGCCATTTTGTTCTGTTCCGTTCACAATAGTAGCAAGAACTTTTGAAGAACGTCTTCAAAAAAAATTACTTACTCGTTTTCAAAATAGTATTGATTTAAAAAAGATAAGTTTTAAAAATACAAAGAAAAAAGGTAATAAATATTTAAATGTGAAAATCCCAAGTAAAATGTAGCGATCACAAACAAATTACTTTTTTACTAAATTATCTTCATTGATTCCACATTTTCACCTCCAAATTTGGACCATAGGATTAGCTGTTTAGAACAGGAAATTTAAATAAAAACGCTATTGAATTCGGCCTTTTCGAAACCCTACGGTCAACAATATGGCATTTTATGCCAGATTTCATAAACTATTTTTTCGAATAAAACCAACCCGAATAAAAAACGCAATGCTGGAAATAAAATTGAATATCTACAAGCCTCAACGAAGCAAAAGATACAAAAAAAGCCATCATTGTCGATCCTCAACGTCGCATCATTCACTAGAACAGAATACACACATAGGTACGCATGTCGCATGTGCCTATATTAAGTGGTCCTTGTAAGCCTCATCTCAACACACCAGACTGACGACCGACCAAGTGATATTGGAATTAAGCTGAACAAAAATTGAAAATCCTAAAGAATTCGAATCAAAAGACTGGCTAATGATGTACGTTATAGATATGTATATAAGTACCTACCAAAATCGTACAAAACTTAGAAATTGTAAAAAATTCAAATCAAAAGTCTGTGGCCTATTTCACCAACTTACAAATTGTAATTTACCAGCACTATATTCACAAATTTGTAGAAAAATCGATTTATTCTGTTTCACAAAATATTTGTGATACAAAATTGTAGTTGAAGTCTACAATTTGTAGAAATTTCATAATTTCCGTTCCACCAAAAGTTAATTTTATTTGTTGTTAACAAGTACAAATTTGTTAAAATTCACATTAACTTGTAATTTGTTGTTTATTTTTTTATTAAATTTTACAAATTTGTTCAGTCCCTGAAAATTTCTTACAATAAAAAGATCGTCTGTCGATTTAATAACAATTTGTATTTTT
The DNA here is from genome assembly GCA_963971375.1 of Platycheirus rosarum. Taxonomy (NCBI): domain Eukaryota; kingdom Metazoa; phylum Arthropoda; class Insecta; order Diptera; family Syrphidae; genus Platycheirus; species Platycheirus rosarum. Next base: position 127,825,250 of record OZ020507.1, read on the forward strand.
TGAAAATAATCGCATTTCAATCCTAAAATTGTCCTTACGTCGAAATCATTGTTGCACCGATAGTGATATAAATGAAAAATGTGTGCCTAAGGGACCGAGAAGAATATATTGTCCGCGAATTAACTATACAATACATTTTTTTTTATTTTCAAAGTAAAGTTTCGGTTAAAACTTGTTAAGGAAATAAAAGAAGGTATTTTTTGGTGCGCAATGATATGATATGTCAATCGAAGAAATGAAAGATATGAAAATTATACACTTTTTTCGAAACATCACTGATTTAAATTGTGTTGAAAGTGCAAACATTTTGAAAATTCGTTTTTTACTTGCGATTATAAGGCAAGTTTAGGATACGTGAATATGAAAAAAATGAGATAACAATCAAAAATGAAATTACGATCATAAAAACCCTAAACAAGTTAGTTACAAAAAATGTCTGTCTGTTTGTCAGTTTGCTTGTGTGTCTGTATGTATAACAAGCTGCAGCATAAACAGCTTAACCGATTTCCCCTAACTTGGTATTTGTGATATTTTGGCATTAAGGGGGAAATAAAAATTTAAATGTAGGGCTAAAAATAACAGTACCTGTCATATAACCGTTAGGTTAAAGTTCATTTTTCTCGAATGCGGTCCGAAAGATTTTGATGAATTTTTTTTAGTTACTTGCTATCATCCTATTTAAAGCAAATTTACCGAAAAATTCTATTAACCGTTTTTTTTAACTTTAAACTTTAATGAAAAACAAGATTTCATCAAAATCCGTCCTACAATTTTCGAAATATTTTTTTCATGAATTCATTGTTATATAAGTACTTCTTTCTTACTAAAAACCGTTAAGTTTTGTAGGTTTGATACTTTTAATAGGCTTAGACCATGTGATTTTTCTACGTAAATGGTACTTGTTTCTGTCAAAGACCTTGCCTTCCAATGTGATTACGCACATAAGGGCAAGTACGTGCGACCCTGTCGTGCCTATTTTTTGGTTCAAATTCATGATTCATAAAATGGTTCATTTGAATGTTATTTGAATATGATGGATGCACAACAAAGAACAAGCATTGATAATATGTTTTAATTTAAAGGCACCTCAATCAGACAAACAGTTTCTTTAAAGTAACGCACAACCGGACGCAATGAATGCTATTATATTGAGCCTATTAGAGTTTACAAATTTGTAAAAAAAAACAGTTGTTGCTTAATACTTTGCAAAGTAAATGGTGAAACCAAATTTGTTTGTATTTGTAAATAACAAGTGAAATTTCCCATAATATTGTTCTCTTTTTAACAAATTTGTTGGAATTAATTTTGTAGTTTGTGAAACAGAAAATCAGTAAACAATATTGTAAATGTAATCAACATATACAAATTTGTAATTATACTTGTAATTTGGTAAAATAGGCCCCTCTGGTCATTGACAAACGTATTGTTGCGGATTCGCTTGTAAAGGAATTCCCAATGAAAGGATGGAAAAGCAAATAAAAGATTTGAAAAAGAGAAAATGATGTTTAATGTTAAAACTAAAGCTTTATTACAGAGAGATTCACTTCTCGTTAGATTTACAAAGTGACAGTTCGTTTTTGCTACCACAGTGTTTCCTTTTATGATGAAAAATGTGAATATGCCGGTAGGTTGGTACGTTTGAGGTGGGTTCAGATGTGAATGCATTCATTCCCTTCTTGGACTGTGCCCTCTCGAATCGCCAATCGCTTCTCGAAAGGCCAAGCACTTAGGTTTCTACCTCGATAGTGGGTAACCCGATCTATGTGTACAATTTTGAACTTTGATTGAGGTGTTTTCTGGATCTTAATGGTGACATCTGAAATGACTTCTGTAACTCGGTATGGTCCATCTCAATCCGACTGAAGTTTAGGGCAGACTCGAACTCTTCGTTGAGGATTGTGAAACCACACAAAGCTTCCCACCTGAAACTTAGGAATATTAGCTCTTAAATCATACCTGGTTTTCATTCTTTGAGCAGAACGTTGAAGTTCTATTCTTGCTCGGTCATGAACTTGTTGGAGGTGATCACGAAGTTGTTGGGCGTATCCGCGATATGGCTTAGGGTTGCAGTCTGGAGTCGTTTCCATAAACAAGTCTTGAGGTAACCTCATTTCACGGCCATACAAAATTGCAAATGGTGTTTCTTTTATAGATTCTTGAGTAGACGAACGGTAGCACATTGCGAAGAGTGGAAAAAGATCATCCCAGTCATCCTGCCTTTCGTTGACGAATTTTGAGAGATAATGAAGAATCGTCCTGTTCATTCGCTCCACAAGACCATCCGACTGCGGGTGCAGCGGCGTTGTTCGGGTCTTCCTTATGCCCATAATTTCCATCACACTTTTAAAAACTTCAGATTCGAAGTTGCGTCCTTGGTCCGAGTGCAACTCTGTTGGTACGCCGTAACGACAAAAGACTTCTTGCACTAGTGTCTTGGCCACAGATTCTGTTGTTTGGTCGACAAGAGGAAATACTTCTAGCCACTTCGAAAAGTAATCCATCAATACTAGGACATATCTGTTTCCTCGTTTAGTTGAAGGTAAAGGCCCTAAGATGTCGATGGCTACACGTTGGAATGGTTCACGGGTCAAATAAATTTGTAAATTTGCACGTGTCTTTCTTTGAGGGCCTCGCTTTCCTGCACAGATGTCACATTCAGCACAATAACGTTCCACATCTCCCCTCGCTCCCACCCAATAGAACCGTGGTCTTAGTTTCGAAAACGTCTTGTTTACTCCGAAGTGACCACCAGCTACGGTGTCGTGGTATAGCTTTATGACTTCCCGAAAAAGTGTTTGCGGAACTATTGGTAGTAAACGATCGGGTTGTTGTTTTGATGTTGGTACCCATTTCTTACACAAAACTCCGTTTTGTATCTTAAGACAGATAAACTGTACCCAATAAACCTTTAGGTTGCTGCTTTGGCTAGAAATATCATTCCAAGGAGGTCGTGTTCCTTCTTTAACCCAACTAATAACTTGAGCAAGCACAGCATCTGCTTCTTGGGCGCACTGGATTTTATCAAGGTCGATCTCACTAGCAACAATTCAAATGGCTTGAACTGAAAAGCTGCTTACCAATTGAAGTCGTTTTTCTTTGTTGTCGCAATGATTGCATGTTTCGCTGACGCATGGTCTGCGTGAGAGAGCGTCTGCGTTAAGGTGTTTTTTTCCAGCTCGATGTTGCACTCGAAAGTTATATTGCTGAAGGCGTTCCATCCACCGGGCAAGTTGACCTTCAAGATTCTTAAACGACAGCAGCCAATTCAACGCGGCGTGGTCCGTGCGGGCAATAAAATCTCGACCGTAAAGATACACATGGAAGTGTTCAATGGCCTTAACCAACGCCAGCAGTTCCTTACGTGTTGTGCAGTAATTGCGTTCAGATTTATTCAGAGCTCGACTGTAATAAGCAATAACTCTTTCAACTCCTTCCTGGTGCTGGGAGAGTACTGCTCCCAGGCCATATTCGCATGCATCAGTGTCCAGTATGAGTTCCCCTTCCACTTGAATATGGCTAAATATTGGAAAGGAAACTAAAGCCTTTTTCAAATCGTTAAAAGCACGCTTACATTGGTCAGACCAGTTAAATTTGATGCCCTTTTCTGTAAGCTGATAAAGCGGGCGAGTAATGGCAGCAAACCGAGGGACAAATTGGCGATAGTAAGTACACAGTCCGATGAAACTTCTAAGATCGGTCAAGTTGGTTGGAGTTGGCCAATTTAAAACTGCATCAAATTTTGAAGGGTCTGGAGAGAGACCTTTACCGCTAAGCACGTGACCCAAAACTTGACTTCCTCGCGGAACAGGTTGCACTTGGAAGAATTTAGTTTTAAACCAGAGTCCCTCAAACGGCTAAAAACAGAACGTAAATTTATTAGCATTTCGTCGAACGTCTTACCATGAACGAGAATATCATCCAAATATGGAAGGCAAACTTCAAACGGGAGTCCTCTTAGCACAGTAGAAATCAGGCGTTCGAAAGTGGCCGGAGCATTTGTCAAGCCAAAGCTCATTACGAGAAATTGCCACAAACCATCTCTCGTCACAAAAGCTGTTTTCTCCCTGTCATCCGGATGAACTTCAACCTGCAGGTATCCTGACTGACAGTCAAGCGTGCTAAACCATTTAGAGCCTGATACTGAATCTAAAGTGTCATCTATTCTTGGCAATGGAAACGAGTCTTTGACCGTCACGGAGTTCAAAAGACGATAATCGACACAGAATCTGGTTGAACCATCCTTCTTTTTAACCATTACGATTGGAGATGCCCATGGACTGGAACTGGATTCGATGATACCCCTTCGTAACATGTCGTCAATTATTTGCCTTGATTCTTCCTGTTTGGCCAAAGGAAGTCGACGTGGAGGTTGTTTAATCGGCTTGGAGGATCCAACTTCAATTCGATGTTGTACGACTGTCGTTCTTCCCAAGTCATCTGGCCCAGAAGAAAAGATGTGTTTGAATTCCCAGAGAAGTTCTTTTGCGGCTTGCTGCTGAGCGAGTTCGAGGTGCTCTACTGAACGATCGAAAAATTCTGTGACACATTTTAGAACAGGAATGTCTTCACTATATGGCATCGAATCCAAACATTCAGCTTCTTCGAACAGAGCAACTGGTGTATCATTTGGCAGAGCCACAGAATAATCGGCCACATTAATCACCCGCACAAACACAACGCCATCATAATTTTTGTTTAAGGATCTTCCAACCAACAATCCTTTTGGCAGCTGCATTCCAAGTAGAGAAACGACTCCTTCTGAAAGATGTTTGTTTGTTACAGCTGTGGAGACCATCACTTCTGCTTGGGGAGGAATAACTAAGTCAGTAACAACACGCAAGCACGCAACTCTCGTACTTTCTTCCATATTTGTTTCACCACTTTGATTTGAGTCATTCTCGCAAGTCATAGGAATTTGACATCCACCTATAGTTAATTTTTGGGACGAAAAATTCAGAATACCTTTTGTGGTTTGAAGAACGTCACGCCAAGTATTCCATCGCAGCCAATAGGTAAGGAATAATCGAACACCAGCAATTTTATACGACGTTTAAATCTGCCGATTACAATGTCTGTACGCCACAAATGTGAACTTTGGAATGAGTTCCCACACAAAGTTTGTAAACAAACGTTGCTAGGCACGAGACGCGCGTTGGGAGGAATAATAGATCGACTTATCAACGTCACCGAAGATCCAGTGTCAATCAACATTCTACATGACATTTTGCCGATTTCTATGGGAACAATAAATCCACTGTGAAGTCTCTGCGAGTAAATGTTACAGATTTGGGGTCGAGTATACGAAATCAGTGTTGATCCCTCGCCACTGACTGCTGTTCGTTTCCCGACACATTATCTTGTTCATGCTGTTCTTGGCTGATTTCAATTGTTCGTGTCTGATGAATTGAGTGCGTAGCAAGGCGAGCGGCTTCGACAGTAATGGCTCTAGAAAGTGCTTCGGTGATTGTTTTGGGGTCTGTAAGCCTTACATTTTCTTGCACATTGCGGTCAGAAATCCCATCAAGAAATTGCATAATTGCTATGCGCTCTTGTGCGCTTGAAGGGCAGTCACTAAACACAATACGTGTGAGTCGCTGTATGTCGCTTGCGAATGCACCTAAATCTTCATTGGGACGCTGTCGCCTAGAACGGAATGTAGCATGAGTGATGTATTTTTCTTGACTTACAAACCTTAGCTGTAAAGCTGCTACTAGTTTATCGTAATCGGAACGATCAGCAGGGTCTAAATTTGCCAAAACCGCCACACTTTCTCCTCGAAGTAAAGAAGCGAGTATTCTTGCCTTTTGTTGAGACGTCCATTGGTTGGCTTCAGCGATAATATAGAATTGCAAATGATAATCTCGACATCGGGTTATTTTGCTGTCGAATGGAGGTGGTAACGGGTTGAACAAATGTGTAGATAAATTGGCAAGGCAATGTGAATGTTCATCAACCAGTTTTTCTTTAGGATTGCTCTCCTTTGCGGTGTGATGTTCAGGAGTGGAACAGTCGAAAGCTTTATTGACAAAAGTTGTGGCACTCATTGTTTTAATTTTCTCTGACTGTCGCTGCTGTTCTTGTGCAATTTTTGTAATGACAGCATTTTGCCCTTCCATTTCAGTGCACAAGTAATTAAGTTTCGCGACAATTTTCTCTAGATTCTCTTCCATATCGAATTAGGAATCCCACTTCTGACACCAATGTTGCGGATTCGCTTGTAAAGGAATTCCCAATGAAAGGATGGAAAAGCAAATAAAAGATTTGAAAAAGAAAAAATGAGGTTTAATGTTAAAACTAAAGCTTTATTACAGAGAGATTCACTTCTCGTTAGATTTACAAAGTGACAGTTCGTTTTTGCTACCACAGTGTTTCCTTTTATGATGAAAAATGTGAATATGCCGGTAGGTTGGTACGTTTGAGGTGGGTTCAGATGTGAATGCATTCAGGTATTCGTAACGGTATGTATAAATATGTATGTAAGTACCAGTGCTCGTATTTCATTTAAAAAATGTAACAATTGAAACGTTGGAAAATTATTCAACTCAGCGAAGCGAATTTATTGTAAATTATCTATGTATATCCATATATGCTTACTTCTTTATGATCAAAGAGTAGCGCCGCAACCCCGCAACAAAAAAAACTAAACATCTTTCATTTGCCCATAGAATATAGGTAAACAAACATGTCTCCAACATCAGGTTATTTCTCACATTTTTATACTTTTCCTTTTCTTTCTAAATCTGCCTCTTTTATACATTACTTATAATAATAGCCAGTACCATTCAGAGTGCTTCTCTTGAAGTTCTCTCTATTCGACTCTTGAAACATACCCAGTTAGTTGTTTCACGAGCCGTTTGGGGCGCTCTGACTCGGTCACAGCCAATTCCAAATAAAAGCTCGCTTATCTGTTTCAACCCTATGATTGATTCTGATAAAATTCTTCTCTCAAATGGAAGGTTAGCATGCTCTACGCTGTTTTTCGATGAAAAGTTCCCTAAACTTATACCTTATGAATCAATTATCTTTCCTCTCCTCATGAAATTCTATCACAAACTAACACTGCATGGAGGTATCCAGCTCGTTATGCGTTTAGTTAGATGTGAATTCTGGATTCCAAAAATTAAAAACCTGTTTAAAAAGTGTAATTTTTTTTTTTTATAATTAATGCGCGCACAAGGGATTATGTGTTTCCCTTTTAATGTAGAACACACTGCGCGGGCATTAAGAAGATAGGGAGGAGAGATAGGAAGTGCCGATTAACATTGGTTTTGAATGTCAGGAGATCAAAATGGCAAGGGAAAATCCCGCCGGGTAAACTATTCCAAATTCGTGTTGTTCGGCTAAAAAAAATATCCCTATTTTTCACGGTACGTCCGAAATTGGGCTCCAGGGTGAACTGATGAGCATTCCTTGCGAGACGAGTATTACGGGAGAAACTTTTAAGGGGAGGAATCCAACTGGCTACTTCGAGTGAACATTTTTTGTAAATCGACAGTGTTTTGACTGTAAAAGGCATGCTGGTAACAGCAGAAAACAAATTATGGCAGCATTGCCTTCTGAAAGATCTACGTTTTCTTAACCATTTACTCACACTGGCCTCGATTATGCAGGCCTTTTTACTATAAGAAGCTTTTCAGGTCACAATTGTAAGCTGACCAAAGGCTATATTTGTGTTTCGTCTGCTTTGCTACTAAAGCAATTCATTTAGCAGCTACTAGTGAATTATCGACTTCATCCCTTATGGCTGCCCTAAATCGTTTCATTACCAGGCGTGGTTTACCAAAGGTTCTCTACTCTGATAACGGAACGAATTTCGTTGGCGCTAGCCGGGTTATTTGAAAGAGATTTTAAAGATTTCTTGAAATCCTTTTCAGAAAGTGTTGGTAACCATTATCAACATCAATATGTGGAATAGAAGTTCATTCCCCCCGGAGCTCTTCACATGGGCAGCTTATGGGAAGCTGCCGTTAAGCGCTTAAAAAAAAAACATTTCTATAGGATGACCAAAGATCATAAATTTACCTTTGAAGAATTCTCTACTATCCTGGCGCGAATAGAGTCATGTTTGAACTCACGACCGATTTCAACGATGTCGGAAAATTCAAACGATTTACCTCCACTAACCCCAGGCCACTTTCTTCGTGGTGGTCCACTACTAGCTCTCCCAGAACCTGAGCTTTGCCACCAGTCGTTAAGTTGTATAAAGCGATGGGAAAAACTTAAGATTTTGCATCATTAACTCTGTGATCGTTGGAAGCATGAGTACTTTAAAGACTTACAAAAGCGTTACAAATGGAAACACCCTGAACGAAGCATTCCTGTTGATGATATTGTTGTCATATGTGATCAAAGGCTTCCCCATAACGAGCGGCGCCTTGGTCGCGTTATTAAGGTTTATCAAGGTTCAGATGGATTTGTTCGAGTTGTAGACGTTAAGACACACTCTGGTATCCTTAAGAGATCAATCGTACAACTCTGTGTTCTGACATCCTAATAATAAAAAGGGTTAAGCAACAAAACATAGAAATTTACTTTATAATAATCTAATTATATACACAAACCATAATATATATACGAATACTCGCTATATATTTTGAATTCGCTACTCGCTCTTTCCGTGTTTTGTTTTAAATAATTCTTAATCAATTTTGAAACTTATTTATATACTGATTGAAACTGAAGACCATGTATTTTTTATATTTTTAAGTTACCTTCTGAATGACTTGTTATTTTAAAGAAATATGTACTTGATTTTAAATATCTACACAGTAGGTATGTAAATTTTGTTATATTATTATTGTATCTTTATTCCTATACTAACATTCCTTCCCAAAGGGAGTGAGTGAAACCCCTCCGTTAACAAAAGGTTTCCAATTAAGGATTATGTAGATACTATTTCACTTATTTTATTTAAATCTTTTGTACTTGTTTCTGCAAGGCGGGCGGCAATGTTCATGTTCATTCAGCTTAATTAATTTTTCTTTAATTATACTAGTTTTAAGTTGCTTATATTTCATGTAAGATGGTGCCTTATTGGGGGAAGTAAGTAGCTCCAGTGTGGTTTCCTTATGACATGAGTCGAAATTAAAATTATTCTGTAACCAACCTTCAAGGAGAACGTTTCATTTTGTGGTTGTTGCTCCGTCTTAAAGTAATATAAAACGTGTTAAGTACCCAAAGAGAATCCTAAAGATCTTTCCGGAACGGGGTTTAATAACAGCACCCTAACATTCATTTTTATTAGTAAATACAATTTTGTCATTGGTAAAATGTCACAATAATCTTGTATTCGACAATGGACAGAGTTAATTTTTTTCATTTAACCTCGTGTTTCTTTTTAACTGACATTTTGCTTTAAAGTCTTTTTTTAATTGACCCGCGCAAAAGGGATTTTGGCTACCCTTATAATGTTAAACACAGCGGGGGCATTAGGAAAATAGGGAGGGGTATAAAAGGAGATATCGATGCACATTTGTTTTAAAGTTCGGCAAGTCATAATGGGACTGAAAAAGATTCTTGCAAGGCATTCCACATCCGCGTGGTACGGCTAAAGAAAGAATCTCTGTATTTGACTGTACGTTCGAAGTTGGGCTCAAGTGAAAAACTTTAAAATATAAAATTACAGTTTGGCCAACTAAAGCAATATCCCTGCTTATGCTGATAAAATGTGGTTTATTCTCGATCGAAAGATTAAGGTTTAAATAATTCCACAGGCCATTTTGTTCTGTTCCGTTCACAATAGTAGCAAGAACTTTTGAAGAACTTCCATTTTATCGTTTCTTTCGAAGCTTCTTGAACGAAAAATGTAAAAAAAGGTAAGTTCTCATTTTAGAAGAAGGTATTTTCTATGTTTGTATATCTTGTCTCTCTATTAGAATCTATTATTATTTTGCGGTTCCAAAGTTTTTCTTGCTTAGAATGCCAACTTATTTTCAAAAATAACCTAAATTCAAAAACGTCTTCAAAAAAAATTACTTACTCGTTTTCAAAATAGTATTGATTTAAAAAAGATAATTTTTAAAAATACAAAGAAAAAAGGTAATCGAAAATATTTAAATGTGAAAATCCCAAGTAAAATGTAGCGATCACAAACAAATTACTTTTTTACTAAATTATCTTCATTGATTCCACATTTTCACCTCCAAATTTGGACCATAGGATTAGCTGTTTAGAACAGGAAATTGAAATAAAAACGCTATTGAATTCGGCCTTTTCGAAACCCTACGGTCAACAATATGGCATTTTATGCCAGATTTCATAAACTATTTTTTCGAATAAAACCAACCCGAATAAAAAACGCAATGCTGGAAATAAAATTGAATATCTACAAGCCTCAACGAAGCAAAAGATACAAAAAAAGCCATCATTGTCGATCCTCAACGTCGCATCATTCACTAGAACAGAATACACACATAGGTACGCATGTCGCATGTGCCTATATTAAGTCGTCCTTGTAAGCCTCATCTCAACACACCAGACTGACGACCGACCAAGTGATATTGGAATTTAGCTGAACAAAAATTGAAAATCCTAAAGAATTCGAATCAAAAGACTGGCTAATGATGTACGTTATAGATATGTATATAAGTACCTACCAAAATCGTACAAAACTTAGAAATTGTAAAAAATTCAAATCAAAAGTCTGTGGCCTATTTCACCAACTTACAAATTGTAATTTACAAGCACTATTTCAACAAATTTGTAGAAAAATCGATTTATTATGTTTCACAAAATATTTGTGATACAAAATTGTAGTTGTAGTCTACACATTAACTTGTAAGTTTTTGTTTATTTTTTTATTAAATTTTACAAATTTGTTCAGTCGCTGAAAATTTCTTACAATAAAAAAATCGTCTGTCGATTTAATTACAATTTGTATTTTTTGAAAATAATCGCATTTCAATCCTAAAATTGTCCTTACGTCGAAGGCATTGTTGCACCGATAGTGATATAAATGAAAAATTTGTGCCTAAGGGACCGAGAAGAATATATTGTCCGCGAATTAACTATACAATTAATTTTTTTTTTATTTTCAAAGTAAAGTTTCGGTTAAAACTTGTTAAGGAAATAAAAGAAAGTATTTTTTGGTGCGCAATGATATGATATGTTAATCGAAGAAATGAAAGATATGAAAATTATACACTTTTTTTCGAAACATCACTGATTTAAATTGTGTTGAAAGTGCAAACATTTTGAAAATTCGTTTTTTACTTGCGATTATAAGGCAAGTTTAGGATACGTGAATATGAAAAAATGATATAACAATCAAAAATGAAATTACGATCATAAAAACAATAAACAAGTTAGTTACAAAAAATGTCTGTCTGTTTGTCAGTTTGCCTATCTTCCTGTGTGTCTGTATGTATAACAAGCTGCAGCCTAAACAGCTTAACCGATTTCCCCTAATTTGGTATTTGTGATATTTTGGCATTAAGGGGGAAATAAAAATTTAAATGTAGGGCTAAAAATAACAGTACCTGTCTTATAACCGTTAGGTTAAAGCTCATTTTTCTCGAATACGGTCCGAAAGATTTTGATGAATTTTTTTTTAGTTACTTGCTATCATCCTATTAAAAGCAAATTTACGGACAAATTCTATTAACCGTTTTTTTTAAACTTTAAACTTTACTGAAAAACTAGATTTCATCAAAATCCGTCCTACAATTTTCGAAATATTTTTTTCATGAATTCATTATTATATAAGTACTTCTTTCTTACTAAAAACCGTTAAGTTTTGTAGGTTTGATACTCTTAATAGGCTTAGACCATGTGATTTTTCTACGAAAATGGTACTTGTTTCTGTCAAAGACCTTGCCTTCCAATGTGATTACGCACATAAGAGCAAGTACGTGCGACCCTGTCGTGCCTATTTTTTGGTTCAAATTCATGATTCATAAAATGGTTCATTTAAATGTTATTTGAATATGATGGATGCACAACAAAGAACAAGCATTGATAATATGTTTTAATTTAAAGGCACCTCAATCAGACAAACAGTTTCTTTAAAGTAACGCACAACCGGACGCAATGAATGCTATTATATTGAGCCTATTAGAGTTTACAAATTTGTAAAAAAAAACAGTTGTTGCTTAATACTTTGCAAAGTAAAAGGTGAAACCAAATTTGTTTGTATTTGTAAATAACAAGTTAAATTTCCCATAATATTGTTCTCTTTTTAACAAATTTGGTTGGAATTAATTTTGTAGTTTGTGAAACAGAAAATCAGTAAACAATATTGTAAATGTAATCAACATATAAAAATTTGTAATTATGCTTGTAATTTGGTAAAATAGGCCCCTCTGGTCATTGACAAACGTATGTATAAATATGTACCAGTGCTCGTATTTCATTTAAAAAAGGTAACAATTGAAACGTTGGAAATTTATTCAACTCAGCGAAGTGAATTTATTGTAAATAAACTATCTATGTATATCCATACATGCTTACTTCTTTATGATCAAAGAGTAGCGCCGCAACCCCGCGACAAAAAAAAATTAAACATCTTTCATTTGCCCATAGAATATAGGTAAACAAACATGTCTCCAACATCAGGTTATTTCTCACATTTTTATACTTTTCCTTTTCTTTCTAAATCTGCCTCTTTTATACATTACTTATAAGAATAGCCAGTACCATTCAGAGTGCTTCTCTTGAAGTTCTCTCTATTCGACTCTTGAAACATACTCAGTTAGTTGTTTCACGAGCCGCTTGGGGCGCTCTAACTCGGTCACAGCCAATTCCAAACAAAAGCTCGCTTATCTGTTTCAACCCTATGATTGATTCTGATAAAATTCTTCTTTCAAATGGAAGAACTCACGACCGATTTCAACGATGTCGGAAAATTCAAACGATTTACCTCCACTAACCCCAGGCCACTTTCTTCGTGGTGGTCCACTACTAGCTCTACCAGAACCTGAGCTTTGCCACCAGTCGTTAAGTTGTTGGGAAAAACTTAAGATTTTGCATCATCAACTCTGTGATCGTTGGAAGCATGAGTACTTTAAAGACTTACAAAAGCGTTACAAATGGGAACACCCTGAACAAAACATTCCTGTTGATGATATTGTTGTCATATGTGATCAAAGGCTTCCCCATAACAAGCGGCGCCTTGGTCGTGTTATTAAGGTTTATCAAGGTTCAGATGGATTTGTTCGAGTTGTAGACGTTAAGACACACTCTGGTATCCTTAAGAGATCAATCGTAAAACTCTGTGTTCTGACATCCTAATAATAAAAAGGGTTAAGCAACAAAACATAGAAATTAACTTTATAATAATCTAATTATATACATAAACCATAATATATATACGAATACTCGCTATATATTTTGAATTCGCTACTTGCTCTTTCCGTGTTTTGTTTTAAATAATTCTTAATCAATTTTGAAACTTATTTATATGCTGATTGAAACTGAAGATCATGTATTTTTTATATTTTTAAGTTACCTTCTGAATGACTTGTTATTTTAAAGAAATATGTACTTAATTTTAAATATCTACACAATAGGTATGTAAATTTTTTTATATTATTATTGTATCTTTATTCCTTTACTAACATTCCTTCCCAAAGGGAGTGAGTGAAACCCCTCCGTTAACAAAAGGTTTCCAATTAAGGAATATGTAGATACTATTTCACTTATTTTATTTAAATCTTTTGTACTTGTTGCTGCAAGGCAGGCGGCAATGTTCATAAGCATTCAGCTTAATTAATTTCTCTTTAATTGTACTAGTTTTAAGTTGCATATATTTTTATTTTTATTTATTTATTTTTATTTATTTTATCGTTTCTTTCGAAGCTTCTTGAACGAAAAATGTAAAAAAAAGTAAGTTCTCATTTTAGAAGAAGGTATTTTCTATGTTTGTATATCTTGTCTCTCTATTAGAATCTATTATTATTTTGCGGTTCCAAAGTTTTTCTTGCTTAGAATGCCAACTTATTTTCAAAAATAACCTAAATTCAAAAACGTCTTCAAAAAAAAATACTTACTCGTTTTCAAAATAGTATTGATTTAAAAAAGATAATTTTTAAAAATACAAAGAAAAAAGGTAATCGAAAATATTTAAATGTGAAAATCCCAAGTAAAATGTAGCGATCACAAACAAATTACTTTTTTACTAAATTATCTTCATTGATTCCACATTTTCACCTCCAAATTTGGACCATAGGATTAGCTGTTCAGAACAGGAAATTGAAAAAAAAACGCTATTGAATTCGGCCTTTTCGAAACCCTACGGTCAACAATATGGCATTTTATGCCAGATTTCATAAACTATTTTTTCGAATAATTTTTTTAATAAAAACCAACCCGAATAAAAAACGCAATGCTGGAAATAAAATTGAGTATCTACAAGCATCAACGAAGCAAAAGATACAAAAAAAGCCATCATTGTCGATCCTCAACGTCGCATCATTCACTAGAACAGAATACACACATAGGTACGCATGTCGCATGTGCCTATATTAAGTCGTCCTTGTAAGCCTCATCTCAACACACCAGACTGACGACCGACCAAGTGATATTGGAATTTAGCTGAACAAAAATTGAAAATCCTAAAGAATTCGAATCAAAAGACTGGCTAATGATGTACGTTATAGATATGTATATAAGTACCTACCAAAATCGTACAAAACTTAGAAATTGTAAAAAATTCAAATCAAAAGTCTGTGGCCTATTTCACCAACTTACAAATTGTAATTTACAAGCACTATTTCAACAAATTTGTAGAAAAATCGATTTATTCTGTTTCACAAAATACGTGCGACCCTGTCGTGCCTATTTTTTGGTTCAAATTCATGATTCATAAAATGGTTCATTTAAATGTTATTTGAATATGATGGATGCACAACAAAGAACAAGCATTGATAATATGTTTTAATTTAAAGGCACCTCAATCAGACAAACAGTTTCTTTAAAGTAACGCACAACCGGACGCAATGAATGCTATTATATTGAGCCTATTAGAGTTTACAAATTTGTAAAAAAAAACAGTTGTTGCTTAATACTTTGCAAAGTAAAAGGTGAAACCAAATTTGTTTGTATTTGTAAATAACAAGTTAAATTTCCCATAATATTGTTCTCTTTTTAACAAATTTGGTTGGAATTAATTTTGTAGTTTGTGAAACAGAAAATCAGTAAACAATATTGTAAATGTAATCAACATATAAAAATTTGTAATTATGCTTGTAATTTGGTAAAATAGGCCCCTCTGGTCATTGACAAACGTATGTATAAATATGTACCAGTGCTCGTATTTCATTTAAAAAAGGTAACAATTGAAACGTTGGAAATTTATTCAACTCAGCGAAGCGAATTTATTGTAAATAAACTATCTATGTATATCCATACATGCTTACTTCTTTATGATCAAAGAGTAGCGCCGCAACCCCGCGACAAAAAAAATTAAACATCTTTCATTTGCCCATAGAATATAGGTAAACAAACATGTCTCCAACAATAGGTTATTTCTCACATTTTTATACTTTTCCTTTTCTTTCTAAATCTGCCTCTTTTATACATTACTTATAAGAATAGCCAGTACCATTCAGAGTGCTTCTCTTGAAGTTCTCTCTATTCGACTCTTGAAACATACCCAGTTAGTTGTTTCACGAGCCGCTTGGGGCGCTCTAACTCGGTCACAGCCAATTCCAAACAAAAGCTCGCTTATCTGTTTCAACCCTATGATTGATTCTGATAAAATTCTTCTTTCAAATGGAAGAACTCACGACCGATTTCAACGATGTCGGAAAATTCAAACGATTTACCTCCACTAACCCCAGGCCACTTTCTTCGTGGTGGTCCACTACTAGCTCTCCCAGAACCTGAGCTTTGCCGTTAAGTTGTATAAAGCGATGGGAAAACTTAAGATTTTGCATCATCAACTCTGTGATCGTTGGAAGCATGAGTACTTTAAAGATTTACAAAAGCGTTATAAATGGGAAAACCCTGAACAAAACATTCCTGTTGATGATATTGTTGTCATATGTGATCAAAGGCTTCCCCATAACAAGCGGCGCCTTGGTCGTGTTATTAAGGTTTATCAAGGTTCAGATGGATTTGTTCGAGTTGTAGACGTTAAGACACAATCTGGTATCCTTAAGAGATCAATCGTAAAACTCTGTGTTCTGACATCCTAATAATAAAAAGGGTTAAGCAACAAAACAAAGAAATTAACTTTATAATAATCTAATTATATACATAAACCATAATATATATACGAATACTCGCTATATATTTTGAATTCGCTACTTGCTCTTTCCGTGTTTTGTTTTAAATAATTCTTAATCAATTTTGAAACTTATTTATATGCTGATTGAAACTGAAGATCATGTATTTTTTATATTTTTAAGTTACCTTCTGAATGACTTGTTATTTTAAAGAAATATGTACTTAATTTTAAATATCTACACAATAGGTATGTAAATTTTTTTATATTATTATTGTATCTTTATTCCTTTACTAACATTCCTTCCCAAAGGGAGTGAGTGAAACCCCTCCGTTAACAAAAGGTTTCCAATTAAGGAATATGTAGATACTATTTCACTTATTTTATTTAAATCTTTTGTACTTGTTGCTGCAAGGCAGGCGGCAATGTTCATAAGCATTCAGCTTAATTAATTTCTCTTTAATTGTACTAGTTTTAAGTTGCATATATTTTTATTTTTATTTATTTATTTTTATTTATTTTATCGTTTCTTTCGAAGCTTCTTGAACGAAAAATGTAAAAAAAAGTAAGTTCTCATTTTAGAAGAAGGTATTTTCTATGTTTGTATATCTTGTCTCTCTATTAGAATCTATTATTATTTTGCGGTTCCAAAGTTTTTCTTGCTTAGAATGCCAACTTATTTTCAAAAATAACCTAAATTCAAAAACGTCTTCAAAAAAAATTACTTACTCGTTTTCAAAATAGTATTGATTTAAAAAAGATAATTTTTAAAAATACAAAGAAAAAAGGTAATCGAAAATATTTAAATGTGAAAATCCCAAGTAAAATGTAGCGATCACAAACAAATTACTTTTTTACTAAATTATCTTCATTGATTCCACATTTTCACCTCCAAATTTGGACCATAGGATTAGCTGTTCAGAACAGGAAATTGAAAAAAAAACGCTATTGAATTCGGCCTTTTCGAAACCCTACGGTCAACAATATGGCATTTTATGCCAGATTTCATAAACTATTTTTTCGAATAATTTTTTTAATAAAAACCAACCCGAATAAAAAACGCAATGCTGGAAATAAAATTGAGTATCTACAAGCATCAACGAAGCAAAAGATACAAAAAAAGCCATCATTGTCGATCCTCAACGTCGCATCATTCACTAGAACAGAATACACACATAGGTACGCATGTCGCATGTGCCTATATTAAGTCGTCCTTGTAAGCCTCAGCTCAACACACCAGACTGACGACCGACCAAGTGATATTGGAATTTAGCTGAACAAAAATTGAAAATCCTAAAGAATTCGAATCAAAAGACTGGCTAATGATGTACGTTATAGATATGTATATAAGTACCTACCAAAATCGTACAAAACTTAGAAATTGTAAAAAATTCAAATCAAAAGTCTGTGGCCTATTTCACCAACTTACAAATTGTAATTTACAAGCACTATTTCAACAAATTTGTAGAAAAATCGATTTATTCTGTTTCACAAAATACGTGCGACCCTGTCGTGCCTATTTTTTGGTTCAAATTCATGATTCATAAAATGGTTCATTTAAATGTTATTTGAATATGATGGATGCACAACAAAGAACAAGCATTGATAATATGTTTTAATTTAAAGGCACCTCAATCAGACAAACAGTTTCTTTAAAGTAACGCACAACCGGACGCAATGAATGCTATTATATTGAGCCTATTAGAGTTTACAAATTTGTAAAAAAAAACAGTTGTTGCTTAATACTTTGCAAAGTAAAAGGTGAAACCAAATTTGTTTGTATTTGTAAATAACAAGTTAAATTTCCCATAATATTGTTCTCTTTTTAACAAATTTGGTTGGAATTAATTTTGTAGTTTGTGAAACAGAAAATCAGTAAACAATATTGTAAATGTAATCAACATATAAAAATTTGTAATTATGCTTGTAATTTGGTAAAATAGGCCCCTCTGGTCATTGACAAACGTATGTATAAATATGTACCAGTGCTCGTATTTCATTTAAAAAAGGTAACAATTGAAACGTTGGAAATTTATTCAACTCAGCGAAGCGAATTTATTGTAAATAAACTATCTATGTATATCCATACATGCTTACTTCTTTATGATCAAAGAGTAGCGCCGCAACCCCGCGACAAAAAAAATTAAACATCTTTCATTTGCCCATAGAATATAGGTAAACAAACATGTCTCCAACAATAGGTTATTTCTCACATTTTTATACTTTTCCTTTTCTTTCTAAATCTGCCTCTTTTATACATTACTTATAAGAATAGCCAGTACCATTCAGAGTGCTTCTCTTGAAGTTCTCTCTATTCGACTCTTGAAACATACCCAGTTAGTTGTTTCACGAGCCGCTTGGGGCGCTCTAACTCGGTCACAGCCAATTCCAAACAAAAGCTCGCTTATCTGTTTCAACCCTATGATTGATTCTGATAAAATTCTTCTTTCAAATGGAAGAACTCACGACCGATTTCAACGATGTCGGAAAATTCAAACGATTTACCTCCACTAACCCCAGGCCACTTTCTTCGTGGTGGTCCACTACTAGCTCTCCCAGAACCTGAGCTTTGCCGTTAAGTTGTATAAAGCGATGGGAAAACTTAAGATTTTGCATCATCAACTCTGTGATCGTTGGAAGCATGAGTACTTTAAAGATTTACAAAAGCGTTATAAATGGGAAAACCCTGAACAAAACATTCCTGTTGATGATATTGTTGTCATATGTGATCAAAGGCTTCCCCATAACGAGCGGCGCCTTGGTCGTGTTATTAAGGTTTATCAAGGTTCAGATGGATTTGTTCGAGTTGTAGACGTTAAGACACAATCTGGTATCCTTAAGAGATCAATCGTAAAACTCTGTGTTCTGACATCCTAATAATAAAAAGGGTTAAGCAACAAAACAAAGAAATTAACTTTATAATAATCTAATTATATACATAAACCATAATATATATACGAATACTCGCTATATATTTTGAATTCGCTACTTGCTCTTTCCGTGTTTTGTTTTAAATAATTCTTAATCAATTTTGAAACTTATTTATATGCTGATTGAAACTGAAGATCATGTATTTTTTATATTTTTAAGTTACCTTCTGAATGACTTGTTATTTTAAAGAAATATGTACTTAATTTTAAATATCTACACAATAGGTATGTAAATTTTTTTATATTATTATTGTATCTTTATTCCTTTACTAACATTCCTTCCCAAAGGGAGTGAGTGAAACCCCTCCGTTAACAAAAGGTTTCCAATTAAGGAATATGTAGATACTATTTCACTTATTTTATTTAAATCTTTTGTACTTGTTGCTGCAAGGCAGGCGGCAATGTTCATAAGCATTCAGCTTAATTAATTTCTCTTTAATTGTACTAGTTTTAAGTTGCATATATTTTTATTTTTATTTATTTATTTTTATTTATTTTATCGTTTCTTTCGAAGCTTCTTGAACGAAAAATGTAAAAAAAAGTAAGTTCTCATTTTAGAAGAAGGTATTTTCTATGTTTGTATATCTTGTCTCTCTATTAGAATCTATTATTATTTTGCGGTTCCAAAGTTTTTCTTGCTTAGAATGCCAACTTATTTTCAAAAATAACCTAAATTCAAAAACGTCTTCAAAAAAAAATACTTACTCGTTTTCAAAATAGTATTGATTTAAAAAAGATAATTTTTAAAAATACAAAGAAAAAAGGTAATCGAAAATATTTAAATGTGAAAATCCCAAGTAAAATGTAGCGATCACAAACAAATTACTTTTTTACTAAATTATCTTCATTGATTCCACATTTTCACCTCCAAATTTGGACCATAGGATTAGCTGTTCAGAACAGGAAATTGAAAAAAAAACGCTATTGAATTCGGCCTTTTCGAAACCCTACGGTCAACAATATGGCATTTTATGCCAGATTTCATAAACTATTTTTTCGAATAATTTTTTTAATAAAAACCAACCCGAATAAAAAACGCAATGCTGGAAATAAAATTGAGTATCTACAAGCATCAACGAAGCAAAAGATACAAAAAAAGCCATCATTGTCGATCCTCAACGTCGCATCATTCACTAGAACAGAATACACACATAGGTACGCATGTCGCATGTGCCTATATTAAGTCGTCCTTGTAAGCCTCATCTCAACACACCAGACTGACGACCGACCAAGTGATATTGGAATTTAGCTGAACAAAAATTGAAAATCCTAAAGAATTCGAATCAAAAGACTGGCTAATGATGTACGTTATAGATATGTATATAAGTACCTACCAAAATCGTACAAAACTTAGAAATTGTAAAAAATTCAAATCAAAAGTCTGTGGCCTATTTCACCAACTTACAAATTGTAATTTACAAGCACTATTTCAACAAATTTGTAGAAAAATCGATTTATTCTGTTTCACAAAATACGTGCGACCCTGTCGTGCCTATTTTTTGGTTCAAATTCATGATTCATAAAATGGTTCATTTAAATGTTATTTGAATATGATGGATGCACAACAAAGAACAAGCATTGATAATATGTTTTAATTTAAAGGCACCTCAATCAGACAAACAGTTTCTTTAAAGTAACGCACAACCGGACGCAATGAATGCTATTATATTGAGCCTATTAGAGTTTACAAATTTGTAAAAAAAAACAGTTGTTGCTTAATACTTTGCAAAGTAAAAGGTGAAACCAAATTTGTTTGTATTTGTAAATAACAAGTTAAATTTCCCATAATATTGTTCTCTTTTTAACAAATTTGGTTGGAATTAATTTTGTAGTTTGTGAAACAGAAAATCAGTAAACAATATTGTAAATGTAATCAACATATAAAAATTTGTAATTATGCTTGTAATTTGGTAAAATAGGCCCCTCTGGTCATTGACAAACGTATGTATAAATATGTACCAGTGCTCGTATTTCATTTAAAAAAGGTAACAATTGAAACGTTGGAAATTTATTCAACTCAGCGAAGCGAATTTATTGTAAATAAACTATCTATGTATATCCATACATGCTTACTTCTTTATGATCAAAGAGTAGCGCCGCAACCCCGCGACAAAAAAAATTAAACATCTTTCATTTGCCCATAGAATATAGGTAAACAAACATGTCTCCAACAATAGGTTATTTCTCACATTTTTATACTTTTCCTTTTCTTTCTAAATCTGCCTCTTTTATACATTACTTATAAGAATAGCCAGTACCATTCAGAGTGCTTCTCTTGAAGTTCTCTCTATTCGACTCTTGAAACATACCCAGTTAGTTGTTTCACGAGCCGCTTGGGGCGCTCTAACTCGGTCACAGCCAATTCCAAACAAAAGCTCGCTTATCTGTTTCAACCCTATGATTGATTCTGATAAAATTCTTCTTTCAAATGGAAGAACTCACGACCGATTTCAACGATGTCGGAAAATTCAAACGATTTACCTCCACTAACCCCAGGCCACTTTCTTCGTGGTGGTCCACTACTAGCTCTCCCAGAACCTGAGCTTTGCCGTTAAGTTGTATAAAGCGATGGGAAAACTTAAGATTTTGCATCATCAACTCTGTGATCGTTGGAAGCATGAGTACTTTAAAGATTTACAAAAGCGTTATAAATGGGAAAACCCTGAACAAAACATTCCTGTTGATGATATTGTTGTCATATGTGATCAAAGGCTTCCCCATAACAAGCGGCGCCTTGGTCGTGTTATTAAGGTTTATCAAGGTTCAGATGGATTTGTTCGAGTTGTAGACGTTAAGACACAATCTGGTATCCTTAAGAGATCAATCGTAAAACTCTGTGTTCTGACATCCTAATAATAAAAAGGGTTAAGCAACAAAACAAAGAAATTAACTTTATAATAATCTAATTATATACATAAACCATAATATATATACGAATACTCGCTATATATTTTGAATTCGCTACTTGCTCTTTCCGTGTTTTGTTTTAAATAATTCTTAATCAATTTTGAAACTTATTTATATGCTGATTGAAACTGAAGATCATGTATTTTTTATATTTTTAAGTTACCTTCTGAATGACTTGTTATTTTAAAGAAATATGTACTTAATTTTAAATATCTACACAATAGGTATGTAAATTTTTTTATATTATTATTGTATCTTTATTCCTTTACTAACATTCCTTCCCAAAGGGAGTGAGTGAAACCCCTCCGTTAACAAAAGGTTTCCAATTAAGGAATATGTAGATACTATTTCACTTATTTTATTTAAATCTTTTGTACTTGTTGCTGCAAGGCAGGCGGCAATGTTCATAAGCATTCAGCTTAATTAATTTCTCTTTAATTGTACTAGTTTTAAGTTGCATATATTTTTATTTTTATTTATTTATTTTTATTTATTTTATCGTTTCTTTCGAAGCTTCTTGAACGAAAAATGTAAAAAAAAGTAAGTTCTCATTTTAGAAGAAGGTATTTTCTATGTTTGTATATCTTGTCTCTCTATTAGAATCTATTATTATTTTGCGGTTCCAAAGTTTTTCTTGCTTAGAATGCCAACTTATTTTCAAAAATAACCTAAATTCAAAAACGTCTTCAAAAAAAATTACTTACTCGTTTTCAAAATAGTATTGATTTAAAAAAGATAATTTTTAAAAATACAAAGAAAAAAGGTAATCGAAAATATTTAAATGTGAAAATCCCAAGTAAAATGTAGCGATCACAAACAAATTACTTTTTTACTAAATTATCTTCATTGATTCCACATTTTCACCTCCAAATTTGGACCATAGGATTAGCTGTTCAGAACAGGAAATTGAAAAAAAAACGCTATTGAATTCGGCCTTTTCGAAACCCTACGGTCAACAATATGGCATTTTATGCCAGATTTCATAAACTATTTTTTCGAATAATTTTTTTAATAAAAACCAACCCGAATAAAAAACGCAATGCTGGAAATAAAATTGAGTATCTACAAGCATCAACGAAGCAAAAGATACAAAAAAAGCCATCATTGTCGATCCTCAACGTCGCATCATTCACTAGAACAGAATACACACATAGGTACGCATGTCGCATGTGCCTATATTAAGTCGTCCTTGTAAGCCTCAGCTCAACACACCAGACTGACGACCGACCAAGTGATATTGGAATTTAGCTGAACAAAAATTGAAAATCCTAAAGAATTCGAATCAAAAGACTGGCTAATGATGTACGTTATAGATATGTATATAAGTACCTACCAAAATCGTACAAAACTTAGAAATTGTAAAAAATTCAAATCAAAAGTCTGTGGCCTATTTCACCAACTTACAAATTGTAATTTACAAGCACTATTTCAACAAATTTGTAGAAAAATCGATTTATTCTGTTTCACAAAATACGTGCGACCCTGTCGTGCCTATTTTTTGGTTCAAATTCATGATTCATAAAATGGTTCATTTAAATGTTATTTGAATATGATGGATGCACAACAAAGAACAAGCATTGATAATATGTTTTAATTTAAAGGCACCTCAATCAGACAAACAGTTTCTTTAAAGTAACGCACAACCGGACGCAATGAATGCTATTATATTGAGCCTATTAGAGTTTACAAATTTGTAAAAAAAAACAGTTGTTGCTTAATACTTTGCAAAGTAAAAGGTGAAACCAAATTTGTTTGTATTTGTAAATAACAAGTTAAATTTCCCATAATATTGTTCTCTTTTTAACAAATTTGGTTGGAATTAATTTTGTAGTTTGTGAAACAGAAAATCAGTAAACAATATTGTAAATGTAATCAACATATAAAAATTTGTAATTATGCTTGTAATTTGGTAAAATAGGCCCCTCTGGTCATTGACAAACGTATGTATAAATATGTACCAGTGCTCGTATTTCATTTAAAAAAGGTAACAATTGAAACGTTGGAAATTTATTCAACTCAGCGAAGCGAATTTATTGTAAATAAACTATCTATGTATATCCATACATGCTTACTTCTTTATGATCAAAGAGTAGCGCCGCAACCCCGCGACAAAAAAAATTAAACATCTTTCATTTGCCCATAGAATATAGGTAAACAAACATGTCTCCAACAATAGGTTATTTCTCACATTTTTATACTTTTCCTTTTCTTTCTAAATCTGCCTCTTTTATACATTACTTATAAGAATAGCCAGTACCATTCAGAGTGCTTCTCTTGAAGTTCTCTCTATTCGACTCTTGAAACATACCCAGTTAGTTGTTTCACGAGCCGCTTGGGGCGCTCTAACTCGGTCACAGCCAATTCCAAACAAAAGCTCGCTTATCTGTTTCAACCCTATGATTGATTCTGATAAAATTCTTCTTTCAAATGGAAGAACTCACGACCGATTTCAACGATGTCGGAAAATTCAAACGATTTACCTCCACTAACCCCAGGCCACTTTCTTCGTGGTGGTCCACTACTAGCTCTCCCAGAACCTGAGCTTTGCCGTTAAGTTGTATAAAGCGATGGGAAAACTTAAGATTTTGCATCATCAACTCTGTGATCGTTGGAAGCATGAGTACTTTAAAGATTTACAAAAGCGTTATAAATGGGAAAACCCTGAACAAAACATTCCTGTTGATGATATTGTTGTCATATGTGATCAAAGGCTTCCCCATAACGAGCGGCGCCTTGGTCGTGTTATTAAGGTTTATCAAGGTTCAGATGGATTTGTTCGAGTTGTAGACGTTAAGACACAATCTGGTATCCTTAAGAGATCAATCGTAAAACTCTGTGTTCTGACATCCTAATAATAAAAAGGGTTAAGCAACAAAACAAAGAAATTAACTTTATAATAATCTAATTATATACATAAACCATAATATATATACGAATACTCGCTATATATTTTGAATTCGCTACTTGCTCTTTCCGTGTTTTGTTTTAAATAATTCTTAATCAATTTTGAAACTTATTTATATGCTGATTGAAACTGAAGATCATGTATTTTTTATATTTTTAAGTTACCTTCTGAATGACTTGTTATTTTAAAGAAATATGTACTTAATTTTAAATATCTACACAATAGGTATGTAAATTTTTTTATATTATTATTGTATCTTTATTCCTTTACTAACATTCCTTCCCAAAGGGAGTGAGTGAAACCCCTCCGTTAACAAAAGGTTTCCAATTAAGGAATATGTAGATACTATTTCACTTATTTTATTTAAATCTTTTGTACTTGTTGCTGCAAGGCAGGCGGCAATGTTCATAAGCATTCAGCTTAATTAATTTCTCTTTAATTGTACTAGTTTTAAGTTGCATATATTTTATGTAAGATGGTGCCTTAATAGGGGAAGTAAGTAGCTCCAGTGTGGTTTCTTTATGACAAGAGTCGAAATTAAAATTATTCTGTAACCAACCTTCAAGGAGAACGTTTCATTTTGTGGTTGTTGCTCCGTCTTAAAGTAATATAAAACGTGTTAAGTACCCAAAGAGAATCCTAAAGATCTTTCCGGAGCGGGGTTTAATAACAGCACCCTAACATTCGTTTTATTAGTAAATACAATTTTGTCATTGGTAAAATGTCACAATAATCTTGTATTCGACAATGGACCGAGATAATTTCTTTCATTTAACCACGTGTTTCTTTTTAACTGACATTTTGCTTTAAGGTCTTTTTTTAATTGACCCGCGCAAAATGGATTTTGGCTACCCTTATAATGTTAAACACAGCGGGGAAATAGGGAGGGGTATAAAAGGAGATATCCATGCACATCTGTTTTAAAGTTCAGCAAGTTATAATGGGAGGGAAAAAGATTCTTGCAAGGCATTCCACATCCGCGTGGTACGGCTAAAGAAAGAATCTCTGTATTTGACTGTACGTTCGAAGTTGGGCTCAAGTGAAAAACTTTAAAATATAAAATTACAGTTTGGCCTACTTCGGACAGACAGCATGGATTCGTCAAGGGCAAATCTACCATTACAAATCTGTTGGAAATTACATCATGCATAACACAAGGATTCATTGATGGTCATCAAACGGATGTAATATACACTGACTTCCCCAAAGCCTTCGATCAACTTAATCATCAGCGGCTTGTTAGAAAACTCACTTTTTGGCTGGTCCCCAAAACTTGTGCAATGGATTGCAAGTTATTTATCATCTCGTACTCAATATGTTAAGTTCAAGTCTCATTTATCCAACGCAATAGATGTCAGGTCTGGCGTGCCCTAAGGAAGCCACCTGGGACCACTGTTATTCGTAATTTTTATAAATGATTTACACTCTGTGATAAAATACTGTGATATACATCTCTATGCTGACGATGCGAAAATTTCATATTCATATAAAAATAATGCTGATTACCTTCAACTGCAATCTGATATTGATCATATACAGGAATGGTGTAATAAGAATGATCTCACACTGAACTCTAAGAAATGCAAAGTAATGACCTTCGCTAGAGTTAAAAATGTTTTCTTTAATGAATACTCTATAAATAATTCAAAACTTGAACTCTGTTCGTCTAGGAATGATTAAACGATGGTCAAAAGAATTCAACGACCCTTATTTGACAAAGAGCCTGTTTGTTGGACTGGTTCGTTCAATCTTGGAATATGGTTGCCAAGTTTGGTGCCCATAATACTCCTGTCACATTGCCCGCATTGAATCCATTCAAAAACAGTTTCTATTATTTGCTCTCCGTCATCTTAACTGGGATAATCATCACCATCTTCCACCATATCGTTCGCGGCTCTTACTGATTGGTCTAAATACGCTCGAGGAAAGGAGGTCATCACTCAATGCTGCATTCATATTTAAACTTTTAAACGGTGATATAAATTCTCCTTATTAGCTTTCCTTAATAAAAATAAATGTGCCATTCCGTCCAAGTCGAAATTATAAAATTTTGCGAACACATGAAACTACTTTAAACTACTTAAATAATGAACCGTTCTCTCTCTTATGTAAACAGTTCAATAATTATAATTCCTTCGTAGATTTTAATATTACTTCATTGAAATTTAAACAAATTATACTTTTATTCAATTTAAATCGTCACTAATTATGTAAATGTAATATTATTTGTATAATCCAAGTAACTGTGATCAATTATGTATCTGTAGTTATAGTCAAATAAAAATAAAATAAAAAATAAAAAAAATAAAGCAATATCCCTGCTTATGCTGATAAAATGTGGTTTATTCTCGATCGAAAGATTAAGGTTTAAATAATTCCACAGACCATTTTGTTCTGTTCCGCTCACAATAGTAGCAAGAACTTTTGAAGAACTTCCATTTTATCGTTTCTTTCGAAGCTTCTTGAACGAAAAATGTAAAAAAAAGTAAGTTCTCATTTTAGAAGAAGGTATTTTCTATGTTTGTATATCTTGTCTCTCTATTAGAATCTATTATTATTTTGCGGTGCCAAAGTTTTTCTTGCTTAGAATGCCAACTTATTTTCAAAAATAACCTAAATTCAAAAACGTCTTCAAAAAAAATTACTTACTCGTTTTCAAAATAGTATTGATTTAAAAAAGATAATTTTTAAAAATACAAAGAAAAAAGGTAATCGAAAATATTTAAATGTGAAAATCCCAAGTAAAATGTAGCGATCACAAACAAATTACTTTTTTACTAAATTATCTTCATTGATTCCACATTTTCACCTCCAAATTTGGACCAGAGGATTGGCTGTTAAGAACCGGAAATTGAAAAAAAAACGCTATTGAATTCGGCCTTTTCGAAACCCTACGGTCAACAATATGGCATTTTATGCCTAAAATTATCTTCATTGTTTTAACATTTTCACCTCCAAATTTGGACCAGAGGATTAGCTGTTCAGAACCGGAAATTGAAAAAAAACGCTATTGAATTCGGCCTTTTCGAAACCCTACGGTCAACAATATGGCATTTTATGCCAGATTTCATAAACTATTTTTTCGAATAAATTTTTTAATAAAAACCAACCCGAATAAAAAACGCAGTGCTGGAAATAAAATTGAATATCTACAAGCATCAACGAAGCAAAAGATACAAAAAAAGCCATCATTGTCGATCCTCAACGTCGCATCATTCACTAGAACAGAATACACACATAGGTACGCATGTCGCATGTGCCTATATTAAGTCGTCCTTGTCAGCCTCATCTCAACACACCAGACTGACGACCGACCAAGTGATATTGGAATTTAGCTGAACAAAAATTGAAAATCCTAAAGAATTCGAATCAAAAGACTGGCTAATGATGTACGTTATAGATATGTATATAAGTACCTACCAAAATCGTAAAAAACTTAGAAATTGTAAAAAATTCAAATCAAAAGTCTGTGGCCTATTTCACCAACTTACAAATTGTAATTTACCAGCACTATATTAACAAATTTGTAGAAAAATCGATTTATTCTGTTTCACAAAATATTTGTGATACAAAATTGTAGTTGTAGTCTACAATTTGTAGAAATTTCATAATTTCCGTTCCACCAAAAGTTAATTTTATTTGTTGTTAACAAGTACAAATTTGTTAAAATTCACATTAACTTGTAATTTGTTGTTTATTTTTTTATTAAATTTTACAAATTTGTTCAGTCCCTGAAAATTTCTTACAATAAAAAGATCGTCTGTCGATTTAATAACAATTTGTATTTATTGAAAATAATCGCATTTCAATCCTAAAATTGTCCTTACGTCGAAAGCATTGTTGCACCGATAGTGATATAAATGAAAAATTTGTGCCTAAGGGACCGAGAAGAATATATTGTCCGCGAATTAACTATACAATACATTTTTTTTTATTTTCAAAGTAAAGTTTCGGTTAAAACTTGTTAAGGAAATAAAAGAAGGTATTTTTTGGTGCGCAATGATATGATATGTTAATCGAAGAAATGAAAGATATGAAAATTATACACTTTTTCGAAACATCACTGATTTAAATTGTGCTGAAAGTGCAAACATTTTGAAAATTCGTTTTTTACTTGCGATTATAAGGCAAGTTTAGGATACGTGAATATGAAAAAAATGAGATAACAATCAAAAATGAAATTACGATCATAAAAACCCTAAACAAGTTAGTTACAAAACATGTCTGTCTGTTTGTCAGTTTGCCTGTCTTCCTGTGTGTCTGTATGTATAACAAGCTGCAGCCTAAACAGCTAACCGATTTCCCCTTATTTGGTATTTGTGATATTTTGGCATTAAGGGGGTGATATATTCTGGCAACACTGGTGTTATAATTTTAAAGCTCTACAAATTTGGCAAACCTGACTTGTCAAATTGACACCTGTTGTCAAGATGATACCACCTTTCTTTTTTCCCGTCTAACATTCATTCTAATCCCCGCCTTAAAAGCAATAAAGACGAGCTTCTCCAATTTTCCACCTTTTTACCTAATTTAACAATAAAATTAAGATAAGAATAAATCAGAGTTGTTTTTTATTCGCGATAAAACACAACATTATTGCCGACGAGGTACACAATCGAATACCATGGCTGTAAAACTGGTGGAAAAGTTACTACAGCAGCAGATTGAGGGGATGGAGAACGTGCTAAAATCCAACGCAGACCGCATGGAGAATTTTTTCCGGAGTTCAACATCATCCACGTCTACGACATCCAGTTCTATATCACAATTTCGGTCTTTTTCTGTAGAAAAAGAATCTATGGAAAATTGCCTTTTCCAGCTTCAACAACATTTCAAAGCCAACGCAGTAGAGGACGACAATCTGAAAAAGGCACATTTTTTGTCAACCTGTGGAAACTATGTCAATGAGGTACTCCAAAAACTGTTCGAAACCACAGATGTGAGTATACACAAGTATAAAGATTTGACTACAAAACTGACAAAGCATTTCCAAACAAAATTACATGTACTCGCATCGAGATGCAAATTTCTGCGACAGAAAATGGCCCCAGGTCAAACGTACGCCGAGTGGATTGCCGATTTAAGGGGACTAGCCAGAGACTGCAAGTTCGTGCGAAAGAAGGCTGTGGTACATCATACGCCGACTGCATGATAATAGATATGATCGTCTACTACACCCCACATGAATCCGTCCGCATGGCTGCTACCCAAAAGAAAGACCCAACCTTAGGAGAGATTGAAGAGCTGGTGACAGCATTAGAGTCAACCCAAACTGCCGCTGAAATTTTAAAAGGAAATGTTGCTTCGTCAGCACCAACAACAGTTGATATTAACCAACTCAGCCATATGCGTGAGCAACAACAGTCAAGTAAGTCCAATGTAAATTATCTCGCTAGAAAATCTTGCCCTAGATGTATAATCCACCACAACCGAGACCAGTGAAAACATTTGAATTCAGTGTGCAATAATTGTCACCGGAGAGGGCACATCAGTTCAGTTTGTTTGTCAACAAAAAATAATACATCAGGTTTTCGTAGTAAGTCACTACAGCGCTGCAAAAATAGCAGGCGTAGGTCATCGTCACATTCCGTGGCTATGCATGAACATGAGAATCGTTCAAGCCTCAAAAGTCGCTCCAATCACACGGAAACAAATCATTCTATTAATGAGATAAACGAAGATGGTTTATTTGATCAGGTTTCATCAGCTCATTGGGAGACTGGACAAAAAGGCCGAAAAATTTTTTGTGTCGCTTCACGTTAATCAGCAACCAATGCTTTTTCAGTTAGACACTGGAGCAACATGTTCAGTCGTAGGCCTCGAAGGGTATCAGGCACTTGGTAATCCGTATTTTTTGTTAAGCGAGTGTCGAAACGGTGCCAATATTATGGGTTTAAATTGGTTTGAGGCATTTAATTTTTTTATTAATTATTCAAAGGGAGAATCACTTTTACAATTAGCAACCGGAGATAGTTTGGCAACCAATGCAAGGTCCATCTGTGAGAAGAACAAAGCTGTTTTTAATCGAGAGCTAGGTTGCAGTAAATTATTAGTGGCTCATTTGACTTCAAAATCGAATAGTCAACCTAAGTATTTTAAGCATCGTCCCGTACCTTTTGGTTTAAAAGAGGCCGTCCGAGCTGAGATAACACGTTTGCAAGAGTTAGGCCTCCTTCGTCCTGTCGAAACTAGTCAATGGACAGTACCCATTGTAGTGGTGAAGAAAGCTAATGGCAGCTTACGTATTTGTGGGGAACGTCAAGTTCCACTGGAATTTTCCAAAGGTACATCGAGCAATTAACCTCTGACATAGAGTTTTGCACATCTTATTTAGAGGATATCATTGTTTCTGGTCGAACTGATACTGAGCATTTGCATAACCTTACAACTCCGCTCCACTTAAGAAACTACGTGCGTTAGATCAGCCTTTTATTTGGGGAGAAGATCAAAGAAGGGCTTTCAATCAATTCAAAAACGACATATTGAATGTAACACAATTGGTACATTTTAGTGATGATTATCCAATCCCATTAGCCACGGACGCATCTTCACACGGAATTGGTGCAGTGATTTCGCATGTGTATCCAGACAAAACGAAAAGACCGATTGCGTTTGCATCGAAAACGCTTGACGAATCACAGAAAAAATACAGCCTGATTGAGAAGGAGGCTCTTTTCATCATTAGTGGAGTTAAGAAATTCCATCAATACCTTTTTGGACGTTAATTTGAATTGGTTACTGATCACCAACCATTGGTCACAATTTTCAATCCATCCAAAAAACTGCCACACATGACGATTCAGTGTCTCCAACGATGGGCACTCATTCTGATGGGATACACATATAGCATACGTTACCGTCCCACAAAACAGCACGGGAATGCAGATGGCTTGTCGCGTCTGCCAGCAGGATCGGATGAAACATTTGACCGTGCTGAAGAATCTTGTCACCATGTTGATGAAATGAGCTCCGCATTAATTGACGATTTTCTTGTTGATTCCCATACGATAGCCAAGGCTACAAATAGCGACCGTGAGCTTACAAAAGTCATTAATTATATTCAAAGGGGATGGCCAAACGAAAAGCTAAAATCAAAAAATTCCTTATTACCCTATTTTCGTAGAAGATTTTCTTTTGAAATACTAAATAATGTATTTCTTTTCGACACTGGAAGTCCAAGAGTAGTTGTACCCAAACAACTACAACCAAAAGTTTTGGCGATTCTACATCAAGGACACTGGGGACTAACCCGCATGAAGCAAATATCTCGTAGGTATTGCTGATGGCCTAGCATTGATAATGACATCACCAAGACCGTTTCCAGGTGTGTTGCGTGTCAAAGCAATGCAAGCAGCTCACCACGACAGTACACCAGTTGGCCGACAACTGAAGGAGTGTGGGAACGTATACACATTGACTTCGCTGGCCCATTTCAGAATTAGATGTGGTTAATTGTTGTTGACTCCAAGTCAAAGTTGCCATTTGTTATTCGGATGGCATCTACCACATCGGAAGCAACTATTAAAGCGTTAAGAACAATTTTCGCTTTAGAAGGACTCCCCAAGACGTTAGTGTCTGATAATGGCACCCAGTTCACTTCAAATGAGTTCCAGGAATTTTGCCGAAGCCACACTATCAATCACATAACATCAGCACCTTTCAACCCCGAATCCAATGAAGCTGCTCAAGGGATGGTGCGGACATTTAAGACCGCTCTTCGGAAAATTTTGCTGGATACACCTAAATGGGAAGAAACACTCCTGGGTTTTCTCTCCACATATCGCTGTACACCAGATGATTTTGGAACTTCACCAGCTGAAAAACTGCATGGAAAAGAACATCGCACGATTCTTTCCGCGATGGTACCAGAACCAAATATAGCAACTACAAACAAAACAACTATAAAATTCAAAACTAAATTCAAATTTGGTCAACCAGTTTTTATACGCCAATATCAACGTAAAAATAAATGGATTGCTGCAGTCGTAGAAAAAAACCTAGGCAGACATCGATCTTGATTCTTCTTCACAAGCAACATTGAATGTAGATCCAATGACACTTTCTAGAAGCACTGCAATAGATGCGATATCATCGGATTCTACACCAGAGCTTAGAAGGTCCGAGCGGCCGCGAAAAAAGGTCGTATTTTATCCTAATTAAGTGGGAGGAAGCTGATATATTCTGGCAACACTGGTGTTATACTTTTTAAGCTCTACAAATTTGGCAAACCTGACTTGTCAAATTGACACCTGTTGTCAAGATGATACCACCTTTCTTTTTTCCCGTCTAACATTCATTCTTATCCCTGCCAATCCAATAAAGACGAGATCCTCCAATTTTCCACTTTTTTACCTAATTTAACAATAAAATTAAGATAAGAATAAATCTGAGTTGTTTTTAATTCGCGATAAAACACAACAGGTGGAAATCGAAATTTAAATGTAGGGCTAAAAATAACAGTACCTGACATATAACCGTTAGGTTAAAGCTCATTTTTCTCGAAAACGGTTCGAAAGATTTTGATGAATTTTTTTTAGTTACTTGCTATCATCCTATTAAAAGCAAATTTACGGACAAATTCTATTAACCGTTTTTTTTAAACTTTAAACTTTACTGAAAAACTAGATTTCATCAAAATCCGTCCTACAATTTTCGAAATATTTTCTTCATGAATTCATTATTATATAAGTACTTCTTTCTTACTAAAAACCGTTAAGTTTTGTAGGTTTGATACTCTTAATAGGCTTAGACCATGTGATTTTTCTACGTAAATGGTACTTGTTTCTATCAAAGACCTTGCCTTCCAATGTGATTACGCACATAAGAGCAAGTACGTGCGACCCAGTCGTGCCCATTTTTTGGTTCAAATTCATGATTCATATAATGGTTCATTTGAATGTTATTTGAATATGATGGATGCACAACAAAGAACAAGCATTGATAATATGTTTTAATTTAAAGGCACCTCAATCGAACAAACAGTTTCTTTAAAGTAAAGCGCAACCGGACGCAATGAATGCTATTATATTGGGCCTATTAGAGTTTACAAATTTGTAAAAAAAAACAGTTGTTACTTAATACTTTGCAAAGTAAATGGTGAAACCAAATTTGTTTGTATTTTTAAATAACAAGTCAAATTTCCCATAATTTTGTTCTCTTTTTAACAAATTTGTTGGAATTAATTTTGTATTTTGTGAAACAGAAAATCAGTAAACAATATTGTACATTACATTACATTACATTTTAATCTACTCCGTAGATAAATCTACGAAGTAGACACATTTACGAGCACTGGCTACTGAGGCCATCGGCCCAGACAATTACAAAGACAACACACAAGACGACATTGATACAGGACAGAAGAGAAGACAGAAGGAGAACGGAAAACAGAAAACACATAACACATGTCAACAGCACGCAGTTAGTTTTCAGACGGTCCCCCATCTTTCTACTAACCACGCGTAACGATGCTTGATTTCGCTGATCTCACGGGAAGCGATGCTTTATCGGAGCCAAGGCCGTTGACAACAATATTGTAAATTTAATCAACATATACAAATTTGTAATTATACTTGTAATTTGGTAAAACAGGCCCCTCTGGTCATTGACAAACGTATGTATAAATATGTATGTAAGTACCAGTGCCCGTATTTCATTTGAAAAAAGGTAACAATTGAAACGTTGGAAATTTATTCAACTCAGCGAAGCGAATTTATTGTAAATAAACTATCTATTTGTATCCATACATACTTACAGCAGCGCCGCAACCCCGCGACAAAAAAAAATTAAACATCTTTCATTTGCCCATAGAATATAGGTAAACAAACATGTCTCCAACATCAGGTTATTTCTCACAGTTTTATACTTTTCCTTTTCTTTCTTTGCTGCCCTATGCTCCAGAAGGAGTTGAAGCGCTGCATTGCAGCCGGATAACATATATATTTTCTTTCTAAACCTGCCTCTTTTATACATTACTGATAAGAATAGCCAGTACCATTCAGAGTGTTTCTCTTAAAATTCTCTCTATTCGACTCTTGAAACATAACCAGTTAGTTATTTCACGAGCCGCTTGGGGCGCCACGGTCCACACGTTGTCAAGATAGTACTATAGCAGTTTATGTATATACAGTGTTCTTAACTTGATGGTTTAAGCAGTTCTAATGAGAGTAATTTGTACTTTTCTGCTGATTGACCTTCGAGATAAGTAAAAATCTTGTGTTATGAAAGAAGGTGTAGCGAAAGCCGAACTTCAAAGCATGAACGCAGCCAGCGGTGGGCTAGAAGGGCTCAGGCCCCTCCCGAAATGATTTAAAAGAAAGAATTAAGTTCAGGTTATTTTATGCTTGAATACATTTCGTTTGTTTTTACTAATAATATAAACACTTATTAAAGTAACATGATTTCTGAACAAAATAAGTAACGAGGAACTAATAAGTGAACATGTATAATTAAATATAAATAATAGTAGGCAAGCTTAAATTGTGTTTAAAAATAACTCTTAGCATACTGGTTGCAAAACCCTTTTTTTAATCAAAAGCAGACTATTATATTATTACAATAATATATTATTATATTATTATATTATTTTATAACTATATTATTATGTTATTGTATTATTATATTATTATATCATTATAATATTATATTATTATATTATTTTATTATATTTAATAAATACAAATCCACATTAATGCTAAGAGACTATCTTCAATCTCGGTATATATTTTATTGTATTGAAAGGTGTGTCCACACCAATGAAACATTATGTAAAAAAACATTTCTGAAATTTTTCCTATTTGTTTAAAAAACATTTCTTAAATGTTTAAATGTTTATTTGTTTCCCATTTTATGTATCCATTTTTGTACTTCGAGATAAATTGTAAAAAAGGAGCAATCATAGCGTCGCGTTTTGTCATCATGAAGAAAATACAAACAAATAAAAAAACTAAAAACCTGTCAACTAGACTATAATGCTTGAAAAATAAAGAAATATTCCCGTTTGGAAGAGGAAACAGAAAAAATCAGAAAAAAGTATCTTAGAAATGCTTCGCGAAGCGTCTAGACCCTAATAAACATTTCAGAAACATTTCCGAAAAAAGAAACATTTCTGAAAATGTTTTTTAAGTGTTTCTGATATGTTTAAAAAACACCTTAAGATTCAAATTTGTTATTAAGGACTTGAATTTGAATGAAACTCGTTTGTTTTGTCTGAAACAAAGTGTTTTAAGTATTCAAAGTGTTTTAAATAACAAAGTATAGTACCTAAAAGATAAAAAAATCAAAAATGCAATAAACAAAAATGAAACGACAAAGTTCGATTGCTACTTAAAAAAAAAAAAAAAAACAGAGCGACCAATGGGGTAAGTTAGTTACTTCTTATATCTACAAGGTGTCTCAGAGAAAAGCCTATATTTAATTATACTTATCATTACATAAAGGGGGTTGATATCTATCAATAAAATTTTTACTTTTATTAAAATACAGTCAATAATAACGTCATTTAAATGCATCACGTTGAAGGCAATCATTTCATTTCGTATTTCGTATGAGTTTCGTATAGGGTCGGATCGTCATGGACAGACTCGTATATTCTTGATATACTTAATCGCCTAGATTTTGATTTATCTAGTGATGAACCGTTCTCCTCCACCTTATAAAGCTATGTCCGAATAAGGGGACTTCTTTGCGCATCTACGACAAATACAAACAAAAATAAAAAATCATGTAGTTTTCTAATTGTTTGTATACAGAATTATAAATTAAATAAATAAATTTATTGGCGCGACAGCTCCTTAAGGAGCCAAGGCCTAGTGACTTATACTCTCAACCATTCCTGTGTGTGTGTTGTTACTCTGCAAGAATGGAATTGACCTACAGTTTACCGCCGAGTCCGAACGGCTACATGAGATGCACTTTTTCGAGACAAATTTTACTCTTGGAGGTTTTGTCAGTTCCTCGCAAAAAGCAGTACCCCAGAAAAAAAGGTGGCTATGAGCTGGATTTGAACCCAGGTTCTTTCGCTTAGCAGTCCGACACACTAACCACTAAGCCACGGGGCACTACATAGTAGAATATATATACAGAATTACTTCTTTGAAATTGAACACGCCCCTCCCCAAGCAGAATCCTGGCTATAGGCCTTCTTCAAAATTTCATTAAAAACAAGAAGATTTCATGAAAAAGATAATAAATGCATCAATCGTCGTTGTTTACTTTACTATTTAGTTAAATATCAATTAAAGGAAAAGATTTCTTTCTTTCACACCTATTATAAGAATCAGTGAATACTAATAGAAATAAGATTAGAGCTACTGTTACGGGCTTGTAATTTTCAATTCAAATTCAAACTAGAACTCAAATATCACTCTTAGTTTTGGTACGAGAATGAAAATAAAAACTTACCAAATGAGAGAAGACCACTGTTTAACATGCTGAGCTTAATTACACTTGGAAATAAAAAAAAATTGCCCGACCAACTCTCGATCTTACGTTTTTGCAAGCCCGTGAACGATGATGAAGATCTGAAAAAATGAATGAATTAAATTGCATTAATGTTAAAAGATGACATTGTTTAAAATGTACAAAGGATTATCATTATTATTAAAAAAATAAATTGCACACCTGGCTCGCACGCTAAATAGTGTTCAGCGAAAAAAAAACGTACTCCATTTCTTTAAAAAAATTGAAGAAGAACGAATTTTTTTT